>JALIZH010014445.1:0-150183 GCA_030522465.1 Rhipicephalus appendiculatus
GGCAGGTGTTATCTCTCCGCTCTCACTCCCTCTCCCATAGCAACAGCTGCGGGCGCGCGCGCTTATCCTCGCCCCTAGCAACCGGAGCATGTGGTGCGAGAGAGTGTAGGAGAGGGTAGGTGCAGTGCTTCGCCGCTCCTTCTCTCGCCGTTCGCTCTCTCTCTCCTCCCTGCGCCCCACTCTCCCGTCCGCTCGCGCCTCACTCTCGACCGTTCGCTGGCTGGGCGCCTCTCAAGGCGATGGCAGAAGTCGGTGTCGGCGTGCATTCGCATTTCCTCACGATTTCCCTTCGGGGAGGTGCGGGCATTTTTTTCGTCTCCATGAGCAAGCACCGAAGACATTTTAATAAACGACTGTTTACAAGCAACCTGTGTCTTTCTCCATTCTTTACACATTTGAAAAGGTTGCATTCCTAAATAAATGCGTCTATTCCATATAAAGAAAACGCAACCGTTGCCGTTGTAAGCGTTACAAATGTAAAAGTTACATGAATGTAGCTTTTAAATTAAAGGCGCACAAAAATGTGAAAATGTGCACCTCTGTATAGGTTACCGTGTTTAGAGTGTATTCGACATATTTCATTACTTTTTTTCTAGCACCTAACTATTCCTTCTTATTAACTACTTTTCGTTATTAGTAATGTGGTGGCTCCGCTGGTTCTTCCAAAAGTGTAAGGCCTGAACGGAAAGCGCCACAAAATCACCGCTTGAGCTTGAGGAGCGGCCTTATACTCTATCTCACAAGGTCGTTGCAGCAGGGTGGAAGCCACGACGTGTAAACGAACCACATGCTTGCGCAGCTAAACAAAGTTGTGGGTGTAATTGCGTAATAATTGAAGAAGGTTAAGAAAACTGCTTTCATTTGGCTCTAGCTTCGTCACAGAAATGCGTGATACGGTAATCACGATTCGCATAAAGGTCATAAGCATTTAATTGTTGCATCGGCAACAGCCGATAATTACGATGACGAACAAACATAGCAGCGCCCATGCAGACGCGGTCGTCTGCTTCGATCCGTACTCGCGATTGTTACTTGCCCCCTGTCCTAATAGTAATATATGAACGGCGGAATCGGCTCTCGCATTGTCATCTCACGCTGAGGACAAAGTAACAGTTACGTTTTGTCCTTATTATTGAGATTACCTATTTGTTCACCCATGCCTTGTAAGCCTTGTCCCTGCGAGTTTGAGAATTAATCTTTGTTACAGGGCAAAATAGACACGAATACATTGCTGTCGAAGCGCCAGGACGCAAATATAACGCAAACGCAAACGTTGGTTTGGAACTTACGGGCCACAACTCACGATGGCGATTTTTGAATTCGAGACGAAAGGTACCAGCGCCGATGTGTGCTGCCATGTTGTTGTTCCGGCACTACGGTTGCTGTCTTACGTTAAGAGGGTTGGTTCCTACCGCGTGGTCGCTTTACTAGACCAACGCGTGTTGTTTTGTTTTGTTTGTTTGTGTTGCTTGTTTTGCGGCTCTGCTGTGGCTGCTCACTGCTAACAGCGTTAGTTTCTGCTGTGTGCATCGCTCCACTCGCCGAACGCGTGAGCGCAGACACTATGAGGTGCCGAGCAGGCGTCGCGGCGCGGCTCAATACATCGTATGGAGTACTCGCTCTTCCTATTGGCTAAGTAGCCCCGTAGCTTCCACAGGACTGCAACCAGCTTGTAAGATGTAGTATAGAGCCCGCTTAAACATTCTATTGCTGCCTGCTGCAAATACAGTCGCGAAGTGCACAGCACGTCGTGTAATTCGTCGCCATTTGGCGACGACTCCTATACAGGATCCGAAAACGCTCAGTTGGATCAACCGTTCCAGCTCCATGACCTAAAAGCGGCCCTGGCTAAAATGAAGCGAGGTACAGCACCAGGCCGGGACGAGGTGACGGTATTCGCGTCTATTTTGCCCTGTAACAAAGATTAATTCTCAAACTCGCAGGGACAAGGCTTACAAGGCATGGGTGAACAAATAGGTAATCTCAATAATAAGGACAAAACGCACCTGTTACCTCCCCGATCTCGCCTACCGACATGCTTTTCGATTACTTCAACATTATCTGACTTGGAGGCACACCCCTCCCCATCGATTGGAAAACGGCAGTAGTAACTTTCATTCCAAAACCGGGTAAAGCCATCAACACCGACAACCTCCGGCCCATCTCCCTCACTTCGTGTGTGGGGAAGCTGATGGAGACAATGGTCCGCGTCAGATTGTCAGTATTTTTGGAACAGCAAAACATTTTGCAGACACCATGTACGGTTTCCGCCCACACCAGTCCGCACAAAATGTCCTGGTGCAACTTCACAAGGAGATCCTGGACCCTGTCGAGCACCCCAGCAATGATAAAGTGGTTCTCGCACTTGACCTGCGGGGTGTCTTCGACAATGTGACCCACGAGATCATCCTATCCCACTTGTCGCAAACGGGCTGTGGGCGTAATACTTTATGTTATGTCAAACAATTCCTCACAAATCGGCAATCCTATATCCGGCTACAAGACACAGAACATGGGCCATATCAGTTAGGCACACGAGCGACCCCACAGGGAACGGTTTTGTCTCCATTATTATTTAATCTGGCCATGATGAAGCTCCTTACCCAGTTGGCTGAGGTCGCCGGTGTGCAGCATGCACTGTATGCGGACGACATCCCCATCTGGGCAACACAAGGATCGCTTGTAATGTCGTGTTCTTCTCCCTTCGTCCCCGTAGTAAGTGCGCGCTATCCTTTGAAAAACAAGGATCGGTTGGAGAGATCGAGACCAACCTGCAACAAGCGGCAGCTATTGTGGACGACACGCGCGCCGCTGTGGTCTTGAATGCTCCCCGAGCAAATCGGAATTCGTTCACGTTCGCCCCAACTCGAAGTACACAACCAACATTGCCCTCTCCCTACTTAGCGGACCGATACCCGAACGCGAGGAAATCCGCGTGCTGGGGCTTTTCATTCATCAAACGCGCAAATTGACACTACCCTACACAATATCCGTAAGGTGGGTGAGCAGGTGGGCCGGATGGTTCGTCGGGTATCCAATAAAAAGGGGAGACTATGATGCAAAGATTCCCTGCGGCTGGCTAATGCGTTCGTCACCAGCCGAATTTTATATTCGGCTCCCTACCTCCACCTACGCAAATGCGATGAGAGTGCCTTGGATGTAGTTCTCTGCAAGGTTTACAAGAGAGCACTCGATCTCCCCATAACGACGTCCAGCCAGCGTCTCCTCGGTTTGGGGATTACCAACACGTTTGGGGAGTTACGAGAGGCTCATCTTAACAACCAATACTTGCGCCTCAGCAAAACACCTGCGGGGAGCCGCCTTCTGACCCACTTACATAAATCCCCCCGTTACACAGGTGGAGGAACGGGTCCGCATTCCCGAAGCTTGGCGCTTCGCTCTCCAGGTGCCACCCCTTCCGCACAACATGACTAGAGGCACCTATGATGGCCGCTGTCTTGCGCGGGCGGAGGCTATCTTTCAACTATATGGTGATAAGCCAGATGTCTTCTATGTGGATCGCCTCATCCGCAGCCAGATCCGGAAACCGATTTCAATTCGGCCACCACCTTTAGAGAGATCACCTCTCTTTTTCAATCTTCCCATGGCCTCTGATAAAAAACAGCTGCTCCCATTAGCCAAATTTCCCAAACGTTTCCAATGGCTCTAAGTGGGCGAGTAAATGCAGTCCTGAGGTTGTAGGCAAATCGTGCATAATTTTGTTTACTAAATATATACATTACCGCTAACTATAGGTATTATCGGGAATTGGATTCTTTTATTATACACATCTCTCTACTTCTACATATTACACAGACAGCAATCTCCATGCCTTATTTTTACGAATGCAGATGTAGGTAAATTTGTTCCTGGATAATGATTTATATGCACACAGAAGCTCAATAAAAAAGTGCCGAGCGACTCAATATCGTACGTGAATATTTTATTCTAGACAAACATTGCACCTAGCACCAGCACACTAGCGACTAAGAAAATTCGTCAGTCATGTATACAAAAATTTATTAAGTATTTTGAACCTCTTTGCGTACGTTGTCTTAGTGATTTATATTGCTTGATGTCATGTCACCGGACGTTTTGGTCACGCACCCAATTAAAGCAGAAAAACAGGATTTTCTCAGGGCGAAGGGGTATTTTTCATTCTGTCTTCTGGGTTGGCACAAGCGCTTACATTTTTATTCTCTGTTTCGTTCCTTCCGTGAAGTTCTCTTTCATAAAATTTAGTACATAGATCTGGAACCTCAAGTCTGTGTTCCCAACTTACGAGCAGGTCAATATTCTTGCCTCCTGAAAGTGCAAAAGCAATGAAAAATAAAGATTCCTGGATGTACTGAAAGCGCAGCGAAAGAAATAACAAAAAGACCCTAGAAAAGTCGGTGAAAGCAAAATATAAATGTAATATTTCCGTTATTGTCAAAATCCAGCAATACGTTAAAACATGGTCGCAAATGCGAAAACGGGATGATTTTTCTTATCGTATGTACCTATGCGCAATAATCAAGTTTGATTCAGTTCTGTAATTCAACAATATTCTAGAAGGAGACAATTGGCAACCACCCAGCTAGGAAGGAATCTTAGTAGAGGTTTGGTAATACAGTGGTGGCGCACTTGAACAAAATAATTCTGATGTATGGCTGTTTTTATTACAATGTGTGTAAAACCACAGTAGTTTTCGGCTGCGCCATTTTCCTTCTGGAAGAGCCGCATTTGTTCCACTTCTAGTTTCCTCGCATAAATCGGCGGATGACATTTCTTTATTGTCATGGGCATTCCCCAACCTCTCCCACTTCCGCGCAAGCAATCCCTATCGGAAAAAAAACACAGCATATCCACGGAGTGAATGATGATGAGTGGGCGAAGCTGCGGAGGTTCATCGGTAAACCGTGAATCTTCCGTGAATTCTGCCCGGTACATCATCACCAACGTGAGATCGGGCGCGTTAATACTAAAGGGTCGATGAAAGTTATGGTGACTGAAGCAATCATGGTTACACCGTGAAATCTTCAGTGGTTTCGCCCAGAAGTAACCAAAGCGATAGTGTGTGTGAAATTTTATTCAAACTTCAACGACCGGTCGTCGTCCATAGTCCGCCAAGCAGCACGATCCGGCAAGCGCACTCGTACGGCGGTCCGCGCAATCGAAGAGCAGCTGCACCGCCAGCGCCATCTAGCGTACCTTCCCCCAACCGCCATATTGTACGCATGTCTATAGGACAGCGCCCTCTCGGAAACGAGACGAGATCTGGAGATGACGGCACCATATCCACGGAGTGAATGATGATGAGTGGGCGAAGCTTCGGAGGTGCGTCGGTAAACCGGTAATCTTCCGCAAATTCTGCGCAGTACATCATCAACGACGTAAGATCGGGCGCATTTATACTAAAGGGTCGATGAGAGTCATGGCGACTCGCAGCTCACTTTAATTTTACATGTACGTTGTGAATTTTTTTATTGTTTAATCACGCACAGGAGACATCTCACACAGGCACTACCTTGGAGGTCGAAATCCAGTGCCTACTGGCTACTCAGGATGCATGGATCACCGAGGACCGCCGAGGTGATGCCATAAGGAGCTTCGCCGCTATATATATATATATATTCATCATATGCAAGTACCGCCATCTAGCGGACATTCCAAGAACTAAAACTAAATGCCCAGTACAAAAAAAAAACAACAAACAATCTCCTGTCAGGTTGGCGCGAGCACGAAGAGACAAAAATCTACGTTTCGAAGCGTGAAAACAGAACTATTGGATACCGTAATTAGCTATAACATGAAGAAAAAACAATCCGAAGGTCGTCTTTCGGGTGTGGCGTAGTGGGTAGCACGTCAGACTCGCGATGAGTGTTGAGTCGAGGTAGCAGGTTTGATTCCCGCGCGCTCGTTTTATTAATTTTTTTTTCATTTTTTGTCGCAGTGCTCGTGTTTCAGCCTTAATTACGATGTGGGCATAACGAAAATGAAAAAAAAAATTGGCCGCGTATCTGCGTGCTTCGCTGCAAATGTCGTCGAAAGACGATAGTCTTGTGCCGACTGCACTGCATGAGCGGCATGAGTACCACAATTTAATAGCTGGGCTAGCCGCTGGGCTCGTTTTTCGGACGTTTTCCGGGCACGCTTAGACGGACGCCGGCGTTTCTCCGCTGAAATTTGGTCGTCGGTCTTTTCTCTGCGTTCTCTGATCATATCTTGTAGAGTGGGTCGTATTTCATCAAGCGGCCATATATGTTTTGCCTTGCCTGAGACAGCGCTCTTCTACGATGAATCAGCCGCATCTGGCTGGCATTGATAAAATAAAGTCCCTGTATGTTTCAAAAGTAGCGAAAGGTCTTGATCCAGCCGCCGCGTCCTGCGATAGGCCGGTTGGCTACACGTGACCTTTTTGCCTCCGCGCCCCGCCCAAAGGGTCCAGCGGTGGCAGCGCTGTGCAGGCGAGAGGTACGGGTGATGGCGTTTTCAAGCGTGGAGTTGGACAATTTAATTAACAAGTACTTCACGCGCCTCTGTCGCATTGTTGTCGCAATTTAGAAGCGTTTATTTACTTGAAGTTGAGTGGACGCGGGAATTCAGTGCTTCAATTGAATGTTTGGAACGTGACGGGCTGGTACGCCGGGTCTCAATGCCCTCGGTTGTTTCACCGCGCGGAGGACAGAAAAAGCTTTTTTTTTTTTTTTTTTTCTGCTGCTCGTGGTGACAGAAATATATTCTGAAGGAAGGTATGGCCCCACAAAATCTGTCGTAAGAGATGTTTGCGCACGGAAAACACCCGGCAATGCGAAGTAAGTGATTTTGTAATGTTTATAACTTCAAGCAGCCTTTCGCCTGTCGGCGAGCTTCTGTTCGTGCATAGAGGTGAGCTTTATCTCAGCAAGGCTATTATTGTTTCAGCATTCTTTAAACTGTAGCTTTGTGCGCAGTAGACAACGCAGGTTCGCGCCCGTATCTCTAAACATTAAATGGCTCGGAACCCAATACACTCATGCCTTCGTTTTTCTCCTCGGTGTGGCTTCAACACTAAAAGCTCACAAGGAAAGGACAGTTTGGGATTAGTTTTTGCGTGAGACACTAGTGGCCATGCTATATTTCCTAGACCTTGAAAGGTACTCTGGTTGCTGATGTTCCACGCATGCAGTGCAACTTTTTCTCCTAAATAAGCATATTAGAGTACTTTATAAACAAAATAAGCGTACTTAAAAGTGTCGTTTAATCGAGGGAATACTTCTGAACGCTGACAAATCCAATGAAACCAATTATAGCGCATATTTTGCACTACACACTACGCTAAGTAAACCGAGAGATTTCCGAGAGTAGCAACAAGCTCACAACGTGCCAATTTTTTTCGAACTAGAAAACAAGCAGTCCATCTACTTCAAGTTACGCTGAATTTGAAAGCACGCAAAGAACGAAAATATAAATGCCCTGCATGACAACTGCTGTGGGAAACTGCTCAGAAGCATCCTTCGAAAAAGCACGTGTTCTTATTTCAATGTTTAGCGTTCTCCGGGCTCGTTAGTTGTTGTCCCTGTCGTTTGATGTTTCCAAAGCAGCTTACGCCACAAAAGGCAATAATTAACCGATTAAAGCGCGCGCTGAGAGTGGTTTTAGGCGTCCGCAAAATGTACGCGAGCGAGCGGAGCGTCGTCTGCTAGCGCCGCTCCTTGGACCCCTCCAGAGGGCGCGCGTGTAGTTGTCGCTACCTTTATATATACAGGGACCTTATGATAAAACAGAAGAGGACGCCATCTACAGCGCTACCGGGGAACATCGGCTTGTGTTGAACTATGCTGCTGCCAGGTGGCAGAACGACGCGTCGAAGTTAAATCACTGGGCGGAGACTTGTCTTGTACACAGCGGCGCATTTTCAGCGCCGCGTTTTCAGCGCCGCGTAATAAACACTATGATCTTTATAATTACGTATCTATAGATTTTGTTTTAAAGGAACACTGTGAATAGTACTAAGGTATTGATGTTGTGCCTCAGGTATGCGTAATATTTGATTTTAATTGTCCACGCTCACCCGTATGAACACATGCTTCTCGATCAACTTTGGAGGTCGTAAGGCAGGGGGGTTAAACTTTGGCCAACTAACTGAATCGTGCGACGTGCCGACAAACAGACAAACAGACAGACAGACCAAAATTTCTCCGTTTAAGTATCCCAAGAAAGACTATCGTCTTTAAAAACAATTTAAAAGCCCGATTTTGGCCCATAACGCGTGTCCCATTGTGCAGCGCACCAGCGTTCAGTGTGCCTCGTGCAGCGTGACAGCGTCGCAGTATCCAGCGCCACACTGGTCCAATAATCAGGTATGGCACAGGGACAGTGCCACTGGCTTTTCCAATATGGATATGCCAATAACAACATATTAGCAGGGATGTTCTTTCGTTTTGTCCCATCGGCACCTTTCTTTTCTTTGTCATTTTTGCGTCTAGCATTTCTTCATCAAGCAAGTAAGAAATTGTAGGCCTGGCTTTATTATCTTAAGCAGCAATGACCATCACAATTGAGGGAAAGCCTCAGAAATCTCGTGAAAGGTTAAGCAAAGAGACGTGGTTCAGCGGAGTATGAAGTAGATTATGCGATGTTTATTTTAGTTGATTATCGTTTGGCTATTCCTTGTCCATTGTTTGTATATTACTTGACTTTTGTTAACGCATTTCTAAACTAAACCATAATTATTTCAGATGCCTGGCTTGAGCTTCTATTGCATCTCAGCGGGAATTGGATCTCCGACGCCAAGCACGCTCACGAGCTGCTTCTCGATGGTGTTGCAATCGAGCGGCTTCTTTCTACGGAGTTGTGACGGTAGTCTTCGGAATTGCGCTGCGTCGTTGAAGCCACATCGAAGGAGGAGCTACGCTGAGAAATCATCCAGGACCATAAAGAGTCCCGCTGAAGGAGGGCGCTTCTTTTACCGAGAATTTACCGCACGCCTTTTTTTAGGGGCGAAGCTCCTTAAGCCGTGCGTCCTCGATGTATGTAGTAGGTAGCCACCTCTCGTTTTAGTTCTTGGAATGTCCGCTAGATGGCGGTACTTGTATATGATGAATATATATAGGGGCAAAGCTCCTTTTGGCATCACCTCGGCGGTCCTCGGTGATCCATGCATCCTGAGTAGCCAGTAGGCACTGGATTTCGACCTCCAAGGTAGTGCCTGTGTGAGATGTCTCCTGTGCGTGATTAAACAATAAAAAAATTCACAACGTACATGTAAAATTAAAGTGAGCTGCGAGTCGCCATGACACTCATCGACCCTTTAGTATAAATGCGCCCGATCTTACGTCGTTGATGATGTACTGCGCAGAATTTGCGGAAGATTACCGGTTTACCGACGCACCTTCGAAGCTTCGCTCACTCATCATCATTCACTCCGTGGATATTATGGTGCCGTCATCTCCAGTTCTCGTCTCGTTTCCGAGAGGGCGCTGTCCTATAGACATGCGTACAATATGGCGGTTGGGTGAAGGTACGCTAGATGGCGTTGGCGGTGTAGCTGCTCTTCGATTGCGCGGACCGCCGTACAAGTGCGCTTGCCGGATCGTGCTGCTTGGCGGACTATGGACGACGACCGGTCGTTGTGGTCTGAATAAAATTTCACACACACTATCGCTTTGGTTACTTCTGGGCGAAACCACTGAAGATTTCACGGTGTAACCATGATTGCTTCAGTCACCATAACTTTCATCGACCCTTTAGTATAAACGCGCCCGATCTCACGTCGGTGATGATGTACCGGGCAGAATTCACGGAAGATTGACGGTTTACCGATGAACCTCCGCAGCTTCGCCCACTCATCATCATTCACTCCGTGGATATGCTGTGTTTTTTTTTTGTAATTTTTTGTACCACGCGCCATTTTTGCATATTCACAAGTGCCACCTACGGTTTCACTTGCCGCCGACTAAGACCGAAACAAGCGTCGGTTGCAGTTTGGGTCGCTGCGACGCAGTGGCGGATCCAAGGGGAGGATGATTGGGCGCTCGCCCCCCCCCCCCCCCCCCCCCATAAAGTCACCGACCCCGACACCCCCGCACCTGGCACCTTCTCGACAGCAATTTTTTTCAGCACGCGGAATTTTTAGGCTGCTGCGGCGACCGTGGCTGTCCGTGGCGCGAAGCCGGCTAACTAACCCTCGCCTTTTTTAATGCTCCTACCTGCATCCCATTATGCACCGTCGGACAGAACCAGTAACAACTAGTTTTGTCTACAACTGGAATGTATGTGAATGATCACCTGCTTGAGCATGCGGACAATGTTGTACCCCTGACACACGGGCATTGTAAAGTTCTTTACCCAGGGGGGACATCTTCAGGGAAGTCGTTCATGAGCAGTGACAAAAACGCCAAAAAGTATCTCTCCCCCCCCCCCCCCGGCAATGTTCCTTTTAGGAAAAGCAGATTGTCCATCCGCATTTCCAACGTAAAAGGGCTCCTGGGCCGAAGGCGAGTCCTGACATTTCACTCGTCCCACTCCGTACATACGCTGTTGCAGTGAAGGTTAAATGACCTTGGAAGGACGTTCTTGGAACTGAGCTTGACTTTGTTGAATGGGAGGCAAAGGCCCATATTGATCGTCGTCACGCTCCCGAGTCTATAAGGGAGATTTTAGTGTGACCCGAGGAGCGGTGGACATTCATAAAAAAAAGTGTCGATAGCAGGAGCATTCCAGTGCTCTCCTTCAGGAAGGGTTGTATGTAGTGATGCAGAACTATCGGAAAATTGACTATTGATAACATCGATAGTTTCGTTTGAACTATCGATAGTGTAAAGAAACTATCGATATTACTACTATCGATACTATTATCGACAGTGCAATCAATAGTACTGTCAGTAGTAGTAATGTCGGTAGTATTACTACCGACATTTCTACCAATACTATCAATAATGTTTTAAGTAACTCTGCTGTTGGCGGCAGGGGCGAAATTTTTTGGCGAAATAAGTATTCCAGGAGTGAAAATGCGGCAATATGTCCATCAGTAAATTGATATTCAAAAGTAAGCACTTGCACGCGCCTTACAAATAACAAACCTATTTCTTGATATTTTGACCTCAAAATTACATAATGCGATATAAATTTGAAGCCGGACAGTACCGTCAATTGTAACTGTCTCGTTTCCTGTACACCTGAATAATTCAACATAATTGTCATCTGTCAGCCAAAACTCATGATGAAAGAGCCCAAGCACGTCAACATTCGTGCCCTTGAGCCTGCTCCTCCTGCTCCACAAACTCGGGGAACCAAGTTAATGCTCCAATGAGTTCGCGCGGTTCATTTTATACTAACGGTCGTAGTATAAAACTATCGACATTATCGATAGTATAAACTATCGATAGCGCTATCGATAGTTTCTTTTACAATCGATAGTGCGATAGTACAGAACTATCGATAATGCCATCGATAGTTCTGCATCACTAGTTGTATGTCCTCACGAACAGCGAAGTAAAGCCTGAATTTTTTTCTGCGACAGAGCACACAGTTGTGAAAAGGGGAAAGGGAATCACCTCCCCGTGCTCTGTCTCCGCATCTCATAGCTCTTTTCTGCTTCTCTAGCACATTTCAAATGAAGACTTCTTCAATCATCCGAGGTGATAAGCACGAACACGACCACGGACAAACAGAGAGAGACACACACATAGGGCGCCACTTCCAGCAATGTTTATTTTGGTTGGGAATTTTGGCCTCACCCTTTGTAAGGGGCGGGCATCAACCAACGCCCTGGCATTGAGGACACGAAACAAACAAACAAAAAACGAATGCACAAGTTAGACGCACACATAACTACCACTGTCTTAAGCGCCGCCAATGTACCCTCTGATGAGTTGTTCCGTGGAAAAACAAAACGCGCTAATTTGTCTCCCAAGTGGTAACAGGGCTAAGCGCCTACCCTCTGAGCTGCTGTAAGTATTATTGCGTGTGGTTTGAGAATTCCTCAAGGTGGGCGCCAGTGCGCGTGGACCTGTCAGTCAAAATGGTCCCGGAATTCATCATGTCCGACACCACTGTGCACGGAGCTTATAGTGCCAGTATATATTAGGCGCTATAACGGAGCTGTCAGTCAGACAGTTTACCCCGGGATCGATGCTTGGCTGTGCTTGGACGGGTGCGCTGAATCCCGCAAATTAAATTGTACGTAGCGACAACCTGTCAGTGTCAGGGACCGAAGCTGCGACTTTCGCATAACGCGTCCGATGCTGCACCTGTTCCCGTAACAGAAAATTCTGGGTATCAGGAAGTCATGGTCGAGCACGAAAAAATTCCTTTAGAAAACAGGTAACTCAGAGGTTGAACTCCCAATTCTGGGAGTTCATAACATTATCTCATCTTGAGAAGCCGAGCTTTAGGTCAGGCTCAACGCCCCTTAGGCGACCGACAAGGCCATTTACACTTGCAAGCATTCACAGGGTGTGTTCAGATAAGAACGTCGGTGCATGTCCGCCGACCCCCCTGCAATTTCGCCGAAAAAAATGTATTTTGTTGTCCCAGTCCCCAAGACCACAAAACCACTTTTGGTCTCCCGAGAAAATATTTCACCTTCTTTAAAACAATTTCGAAGTCTCCACTGAGCCGCAACCGCCTCTTTCGAATTTCGCGGAAATGGGATTTCGATGAAAGGCTACAAAGAAACTGTTGTAGCTGTAGGTCTGACAAATTTTCTACACATGCCACGGATAGTTTGCGTCGACAAGACATTATTACTCCGCAGTTTTTATGCAGTTCTTGTAGGAAAAAAGAATGGCAAAATCGGCTCAAAGTTCAATAATGCTCAAATTTAAGATATTTTTTCTCTGGGCGTATAAACGCCAGACTTCCCAAAATTCTTCAGAACATTTCCATACGTTAGGTTAACAAAAGGCGTTTAACGAAATTGCTGAGAGTGACTTCAGACGTTAACTAGAAATGTTCAACTGAGGACAAGTCTCTAAAAATGCAATATTTCGAAGATCATTTTAAAAAACACCATCTTCGATTTTCTTTAAACTCTTCAGAATTAAAGCCAAGCACGAGTTCTAACTTAATCTGTAAAAACATGTTGCATTATTTTTTTGTGAGGTAGAAGTTATGAAGCACGAAAAGTGGCCAAATTGACGTGAACTGAGTAACCACAACATTGAGCGAGCAAGGACCAATAGTTTTCATTATCATTATTTTTCTGTCGTGAATGTGTTCTGTTGTGCTCGAGGGACAAGACCTTGACAGAGAAAACCAAAGAGTTGCCTAAAAGTGCAAATTTCTTCATGTGTGTGCGCGCACGCGTCATAGTTTTGGTCCTGGCGTAAGGACTAACCGCAAGGTTTCTAGAAATGTAGTCGAGTCGTGCTCTCAGAAGGAATAGTTTATTTACCTCTAATGTATACACAGGGCGTCAATCACAAGTCATAGTCAGACAAGTTAGACAGTCACAAACGTCATTGAAGCAGTTGTAGTTTTTGGGGCGAAGCTCCTTATGCCGTGGGTCGTGCGTCCCTTGTAGTTTGTAGTACGTAGTAGCCACCTGCGTAACCAGCAGTATCTCCCTGTGTGATGATGATGACGCTGCACACCACATGGAATGTACCCACTATGCGTCATAACGATGACGCTGATGACGATGACGATCGCGATGCCATACAACATTGTAAGGATCAGAGAAGAGACAACGCCCTTGCTACGGACCGGCTGTTCGTTTGTTTGTTCCCTCTTCCTCTACCTCGGTTTCCACGCGCTCCCCGAGCCCGAGACCCACTGTCTCTAGGTCATCACACTCGGCCACGCTGCAAGTGTAGAATTCTGCCGAAAATGTCATGTCGAAGGTTTAAACGGTGTGTGTCAGGCTGCAGCTGGTAGAAGTGCGCAGGTCCTGCACCCTGCGTCGTCATCTGTGGAAATGCCTCTGGAGGACGAAACTGGCTGTGCCTTGGTGGTTTGTCTCTCCAACACTGCGACTTGTGTTGTGGTGCTGCCAATGATATTTCTGGAGGAAGACATTGGCTGTGATGCGATATGGTCTCACATGCATATCGTTTGACCACATGCAACCAACCACCATCACGTCTTTGATGATGTACCTCCGGAGCTTCGCCCACTCATCATCATTCACTCCGCGGATATGCTGTGATTTTTTAAATGCGAATGCATTTCATAGTCGGGCTATGTCAGGCATCCGGCGTTGTTCGGCGTTGTCCGGCGTTGTCCGGCGTTGTCCAGCGTTGTCCGCGGAGGAGGAGGACAGGTTGAGGAGGTAAGCGCCGGCAGGTGTTAGATGTGAAGCATCTTATCCGGTGGTGGTGGTGGGCGGCGTGACCACCCATACTGCGCATGCGCAAGCCCTTTAAAAAATATAAATAAAAAACCTCCTCTCTCCCCCCTCTCTCCTCTAGGCATCCCTCCCCGCGGCAACCGCACCCTCACTGCGCATGCGCCTCCCCTCCTCTCTCCCCTCCTACGCTCCCCCCTCTCTCTCCTCTAGGCATCCCTCCCCGCACTCCCACTGCGCATGCGCGTCCCCCTCTCTCTCCTCTAATACGCTCCCCCCCTCCCTCCTCTAGGCATGCCTGCCCACAGCGTCCACACCCCCACTGCGCATGCGCGTCCCCCCCCTCTCTCTCCTCTCCTACGCTACCCCCCCCTCTCTCGCCTCGCGACGCCGACGCAGGCAGCGTCTGCTAGCGAGTTTCTTGGTTGAAAAAACCGACTGCTCGCGCTGCACAACCGTTCACTGTCCATCCCGTATATATGGCAATGGATCTTGACCTCCAAGGTGGTGCCGGTGGGAGATTTCTCCTGTGCGTTGTTGAACAATAAAAATTCGCAGCGTGCGCGTTAACTAAAAGCCGACTGCGGGTCTCTGTGTCCAGTCGGAGTCTTCTGTCTCTCATAGCCCATTAGCAGCGATTGGCATGTTCCAGTAGGAAACACCGCTCCATCGCTGCGTGCTTTACGCATCTCCAGTTTTAAATGCGAATGCATTTCAAGTGCGTGAGGGCGCTCGCATCGCGGGAGCTCGGCGGAGCTATATATGAAAAAAAAATTTAAAAAATTAAAAAAAAAGGAAAAAAGAACAAAAAGAAGAAAAAAAGTAAATAAAAAAAGAAGAAAAAACAGAACAAAAGCAAAAAAAAAAAAACAGGCGCTGCGCCGTGCTCCCGACCGGGCTGCAGAAATTAGGCGCCTTTTCCTTCTTCGAACCACAACCACCATATATAAATGGAGTGAAGCGCGCGCGAAATGCATTCGCATTTCCTCACGATTCCCTTCGGGGGAGGTGGGGGGCATTTTTTTGCTCCTGGTGAAGCAACCTTGTGATCTTGATTACATGCGGCAAGGGGGGCGCCTTGCGCTAGGTGTTAGAGGCTCCCAGGGTGACCATCGTGGAAAGCCGCGGTCATGTGGGTACCACTGTTACGGTTTAGCTGCCACTCAAGCGTCACCAGCGCGAAGTCGGCGACGGCAATGACAGAAGGTTGATCCGTTCCGTACGCAAGTAGAAGCAGTGAAAGGATCGGAGACGTATTTGGACAACACAACAGCTTTAATTTAGCTATTGCAGCACAAGTACTCCAAGTACAACACAGCAAGTAAACTAACACTATACAAATAGAATCAAAGAATGAGCTTACAAAATACAATAAATGAATTAACGCTTAAAAAATGGAATAAAATTAAAACACTAACGACGTGAAAGTTCGGCGGTATAAACAGGTGAAGGCATACGTGAGATGACCGGCAGCGTTGCGTCCACGACGATCGCATGCGAGAAGTCCTGAAGATTTCTGGCACGACTGCGATGTCGGTGGATCCGAGTTGCAACGCCGATGCTTCCGGGAGTTGGTGCTTGAAGGAGATCTCAGGCAGGGTGAGCTAGCCTCAGATTGAAGTCCCGATGCCTACGTTGCAGTCGTGTCTCAACTAGGCGAACGGCCAAGTTTAGGTGGCCAGCCGATACAAAGCGCACACTAAAAACTTCTAGGAGAGATACTCGTTGATCTACTTCCACTCCATGTTTGTCAAGCAACTAGACTGATTAGCAGGGCGATATCCTGCGCTTAAATCCCCTTCGTGTCCCCTCACTCCTTCGTGTCCCCTCACTCTCTTACTGGGAAAAAGGGGCCATCAACATGTGTCCAATCATGCGCATTGAAATGTCAGAGTCCGCCCTCAAAATATTGACGACGCCCCTTTTTAATTAGGGGAGGGTTATCCATTAATCAAAAGAGACAACCCGTTTAAGCTGACCGCGTAGGCGGCTCGTGCACGTGCAGCTCCTTCCGTGGGAACGTATCTTGCCTCCATTCTTAGCTGAGCGTTTTGCAGTCAAAAATTCGGGGCACACTGCGGCTTTCCATATACCTCCCGTCGCCGCGTTACTGAACAAAGAACCCCGCTCGGCAGCAACATCCAAAGAATAACACCCCCTTTCGCTGCTCTTCGAGACTCTAAACACAAGTCAGTTCACGTCCAAGCCGGCGTGCCGGTCAGCGGGGTGGGTGCGGTGCGCGTTAATCGGCGTGACGAGGGGTCGAAAAAGTGGCATTCCGTGACAACCACCCACAACAGTTCACAACACTTTTTACACTTAGCAGCTGCATTATTGTTGGTGACCTTCACTGTCATGTTTTCTTTGATACGCCTCTGTCACTGCGTTCTTCCGAACGATGCTTCCTGCTTCTTTCCACGAGGCATGTTTGTCACTCAATAAAATTAACTTGATTTCGCAATGAACGTTTTTCATTTTGTAGAGAATCATATTGAGCTGAAGAAGCATCGCTGTGGAGTATTCTTGCTTCATGCGCTGCACCTTTTATAGATGTACATGGTTGAAAAGCAGCGTCTATACCGGCATTTTCTTATTTGGAGATTCGGCTGTTCTTCCAACAAGCAATTCGTGGCGCTGTTCGCTGACGCGCGTCCACTGCCACATGTGCTACGACTGAATGCCATGCACTGGACGGATGCACTGCCACTTCTTTGTTTTCATTTCCCTGAAGGCGTTCAAGTCAGCACTTGGAAGGTGAATCAGCGTCACATTCTGTAGCTTTATGTTGACATCTACCATGTGTTTCGCGCACTCAATAACTTATGTGTCGGAGCTTCGGAGGTTGTGTAAGGTTGCCTGATGCTTGACAACGCAGCCAATTCCATCGCAAGCATTCTTTCCGCGCCCCACTGCGGAAAATTCGCACTGTCCGTAGACTGTCGCGCCGCACGGCGGAGAGAGAGAGAAACGCCACGAGGATGATCAACAGACGACGCAGTGCTTTCACGTGGCTAGCGTGGGCCCTGCCAACACCTGCCACGCAGGCAGAGGGGCTTTTGTTTACCTTTTTCGCGCTCACGATGGTTAAGAGTGGAGATGTCCAACATACGGGCGCCGTGGCAAGGTGCGCAAAAAATCTGCAGGCAAGCCTGCACCGCTTCAATACGGCTGATTGTATGCCATTCGAAGAAGCGGGGGTGGGAGAAAAAGAAAGCACGAACTGGACACGTGCAAATAGAAAACTCACACGCGCGTGCGCTACGTTTGAACGTTTTAGTGCAATTCTCCTGTTCTGAGCACCATTCATCAATCAGCTGTACGATTTTCCGTAGTTATCTTGGTCGAATCGGTCCTACGTTCAATCTCGTAACCAGGGGGGCGGAGAGGCAGGGGTTCTATGAGCCTCTTCCATCTCCAACTTGTCGCTTCCTCAAATAGGCAGTTAAGGCCTTCAGAAAGTGGTTCCTCCCCCTTCGGACAAAATTCCTCGCTAAGGGCCGGCCAAGGACATACACATATAACACTCACAAAGAAGTTAGTCCAACTCGCAACGGTTGAATCAAAGCAATAAAAATGCTACATATAGGCCGCTACTTGCCTACTACTTCGCATGACATCGACTCCCAGAATGAGTCGGATATGCCTTATTTTTATTGTAAAGATAATCTTATATATGTTATCTCCTAATTAAACGCTCCGTAATTTCAGCCACCCGCCCCAACCTTCATCCAATAAGCATGCATCTTTCCTAACAAAACTGCAAAAACTTCCTTACAAAACTGCCGACCCCGGTGAATGATTTGTTTCACAAGCTTAATGCCCATGATAAATCAAATAAATCCTAGCATTGTATTTACGTGGTCGAATTCATTCATGTTTAATATCTACTCCAATTTCCGAGAGATGACAGAATTCCTTCACCACATTAAAGCTTGAAGCAATGTGTTTTCGGGAGTGACAAAGCGTCGTGTTTGGCGTAGATGGTGCGTTTCTACCCCTTTCCTCTTTGAAAACCGCCCATGACGCTTTTCAAGACACAAAGTGCCCGATCTGCGTCACACTACATAAAATAATGCAGCCGCTGTTCAACTGATAGAGAGCGGCATGGCAGCCCCAGATGGTTTGTGTCGTCGCAACATTTATTCGTAAGAAAACCGACGCGACATCTGCGGAGACAAGCGGGTCAGTGCAGCGGAGAATGAAGAGGCACTCGATGCTCGCAAATCGTGCTGAGGCTGCTTCGTGTTCGCCACCATATGAATGGTTTTTTTTTTTAGAAATTTGTACCCATTTCCTCCTGATTTGGCACGTAATCGTAATCTATTTCAATGTGGAACGCGATACCACGAAACAAAAGCGTCATGGTTTCATTACAGTTGTCAAAACAAGTTCTACAACACGCTTCCATGCCCTCCTACTCGCTCGCTATCCTCCTCCGGACCGCCATGTTGGTTTACTTCGCGCGCCCCCCTATAGGCCGCGGACAGTGCGAATAGCCACTCTACCGAGGCGTATTTGGTCCCTGTAAGTTCGTGAAGCTGGTACCTGTTCTTGAAATGGCTCGGGGCACCATCACTGACGTATGTAACATGTGCATATAAAGGAGCAACACCCTCGAGCCACTCGTGCACCTTTGCGAGAGCGTAGCATGCGTGGGCGGAGTCGTGGCTAGTGTCATCGATGATAAAAGGACTTTTTGAGGGCCTATTTGGTACATATTGACAAGATTTACTTAGCGCCAGAAAACACGCAGCACACAAAAGAGACACACAAGGGACAAGCGCTTGTTCCTTGTGTGTCTCTTTTGTGTGCTGCGTGTTTTCTGGCGCTAAGTAATTCTCGTCATCGCTGATAAGCCTGAGGGCATCTGCGGGTTCCTTTTCTATTCGTGACGACGCATGTGAAGATGGAGACTTGGGTTTTTAAATGCGAAGCATTTCTTAGCGAACTTCGGCGACTTTGAACATTATCTATCTATCTATCTATCTATCTATCTATCTATCTATCTATCTATCTATCTATCTATCTATCTATCTATCTATCTATCTATCTATCTATCTATCTATCTATCTAGCCGCCTACGACTTTGTGCTCTCCTGGCCGTAACGTTAATGGGATTTATACCAAATTTGGTATGGCATAACATGACTTTATGACGAACATAAATGGCTGGTCATATCATGATAATAATGACTAACTTGTCATGAAAAGTATGATTTACATGCCACGCTCATGGCGCGCTCGCGGCCGTTTTGTCAGCTTGATATACACCAAATTTGGGATTGAGTGACGTGACTGTATCACGAACATAAATGACAGGTGGTAATATGCAAAGAATGACGTTTATGTCATGAACAACATGATTTACATGCCACGCTCCTTTCGTTAGCTTGATATACACCAAACTTGGTATTGAGTGCCGTGACTGTATGACGAACATAAATGACAAGCGGTAATATGGAAATCATGACTTGTCATGTGCACATGACTTGCATGCCACGCTCATGGCGCGCTCGCGGCCGTTTCGTTAGCTTGATATACACCAAATTTGGTATTGAGTAACATGACTGTATGAAGAACATAAATGGCCAGTGGTATTATGGAAATCATGACTTGTTATGTGCGACATGACTTGCATTCCACGCTCATGGCGCGCTCGCGGCCGTTTCGATAGCTTGATATACACCAAATTTGGTATTGAGTGACATGACTGTATGACGAACATATATGACAAGTGGTACTATGGAAATCATGACTTGTCATGTGCGACATGACTTGCATTCCACGCTCATCGCGCGCTCGCGGCCGTTTCGTTAGCTTGATATACACCAAATTTGGTATTGAGTAACATGACTGTATGAAGAACATAAACGACCAGTGGTATTATGGAAATCATGACTTGTTATGTGTGACATGACTTGCATTCCACGCTCGTGGCGCGCTCGCGGCCATTTCGTTAGCTTTATATACACCTAACTTGGTATTGAGTGACGTGACTGTATGACGAACATAAATGACAATTGGTAATATGGAAATCATGACATGCCATGAGCGACATGACTTGCATTCCACGCTCATGGCGCGCTCGCGGCCGTTTCGTTAGCTTGATATACACCAAATTTGGTATTGAGTAACATGACTGTATGAAGAACATAAACGACCAGTGGTATTATGGAAATCATGACTTGTTATGTGCGACATGACTTGCATTCCACGCTCGTGGCGCGGTCGCGGCCATTTCGTTAGCTTGATATACACCTAACTTGGTATTGAGTGACGTGACTGTATGACGAACATAAATGACAATTGGTAATATGGAAATCTTGACTTGTCATGTGCGACATGACTTGCATTCCACGCTCATGGCGCGCTCGCGGCCGTTTCGTTAGCTTGATATACACCAAATTTGGTATTGAGTAACATGACTGTATGAAGAACATAAACGACCAGTGGTATTATGGAAATCATGACTTGTTATGTGTGACATGACTTGCATTCCACGCTCGTGGCGCGCTCGCGGCCATTTCGTTAGCTTTATATACACCTAACTTGGTATTGAGTGACGTGACTGTATGACGAACATAAATGACAATTGGTAATATGGAAATCATGACATGCCATGAGCGACATGACTTGCATTCCACGCTCATGGCGCGCTCGCGGCCGTTTCGTTAGCTTGATATACACCAAATTTGGTATTGAGTAACATGACTGTATGAAGAACATAAACGACCAGTGGTATTATGGAAATCATGACTTGTTATGTGCGACATGACTTGCATTCCACGCTCGTGGCGCGGTCGCGGCCATTTCGTTAGCTTGATATACACCTAACTTGGTATTGAGTGACGTGACTGTATGACGAACATAAATGACAATTGGTAATATGGAAATCTTGACTTGTCATGTGCGACATGACTTGCATTCCACGCTCATGGCGCGCTCGCGGCCGTTTCGTTAGCTTGATATACACCAAATTTGGTATTGAGTAACATGACTGTATGAAGAACATAAACGACCAGTGGTATTATGGAAATCATGACTTGTTATGTGCGACATGACTTGCATTCCACGCTCGTGGCGCGGTCGCGGCCATTTCGTTAGCTTGATATACACCTAACTTGGTATTGAGTGACGTGACTGTATGACGAACATAAAGGACAATTGGTAATATGGAAATCTTCTCTTGTCATGTGCGACATGACTTGCATTCCACGCTCATGGCGCGCTCGCGGCCGTTTCGTTAGCTTGATATACACGAAATTTGGTATTGAGTAACATGACTGTATGAAGAACATAAACGACCAGTGGTATTATGGAAATCATGACTTGTTATGTGCGACATGACTTGCATTCCACGCTCGTGGCGCACTCGCGGCCATTTCGTTAGCTTGATATACACCTAACTTGGTATTGAGTGACGTGACTGTATGACGAACATAAATGACAATTGGCAATATGGAAATCATGACTTGTCATGTGCGACATGACTTGCACTCCACGCTCATGGCGCGCTCGCGGCCGTTTCGTTAGCTTGATATACAGCAAATTTGGTATTGAGTAACATGACTGTATGAAGAACATAAACGACCAGTGGTATTATGAAATCATGACTTGTTATGTGCGACATGACTTGCATTCCACGCTCGTGGCGCGCTCGCGGCCGTTTCGATAGCTTGATATACACCAAATTTGGTATTGAGTGACATGACTGTATGACGAACATATATGACAAGTGGTACTATGGAAATCATGACTTGTCATGTGCGACATGACTTGCATTCCACGCTCATGGCGCGCTCGCGGCCGTTTCGTTAGCTTGATATACACCAAATTTGGTATTGAGTAACATGACTGTATGAAGAACATAAACGACCAGTGGTATTATGGAAATGATGACTGGTTATGTGCGACATGACTTGCATTCCACGCTCGTGGCGCGCTCGCGGCCATTTCGTTAGCTTGATATACACCTAACTTGGTATTGAGTGACGTGATTGTATGACGAACATAAATGACAATTGGTAATATGGAAATCATGTCATGTCATGAGCGACATGACTTGCATTCCACGCTCATGGCGCGCTCGCGGCCGTTTCGTTAGCTCGATATGCTCCAAATTCGGCATTAAGTGACATGACTGTATAACGAACATAAGTGGCAGGTGGTAACATGAATATCTTGGCATGCATTGTATCTACAACACCATTTACAAGCCACGCTCGTGTGCGCTTGCACCCAGTTCGCTAGCTTGATATGCACGAAAACTGGTATTGCGCGACGTGACTGTATGACGAACACAAATGACAGGTCCTAACATGTAAAACATGACATGCAAATTATTTGAAGCATGATTTGCTCCTTCCTGGCTGCTTCGCATTACATCGATTCCCACAGTGCGCGGGATCTGCCGGCTTTTTTTTTTTTTTGTAAGTGATATGGCTGAACTTCTCCCGGGAGAACTACGGTCCAGTTTTCTCCGAAGTCAAAATGCAAGTGGCCGCAGGCTTTCTTGGGGGACTGTTTTGATTCGATAATGGCTCTGCCCTGAAAGCGCCGAATGTACTCGTGCGGCACCTATTTTTTTAAGCACTGTTGAAGGTGTTGCATGAAAGTGTCCGGAGTTCTTTTTTGACCAAATCTCTTTTCTCCCAGGTTGCGAACACAACTTCCTCTTCTTCTGGGATCCCTAGATCAGGCACTGTAATAACTTGAGGTGTGGGACACCAGTCACACAAGGATAGAAAACAGCGTCTGGACGGCGGTTTACAAACGGTCAAATTACGAAGGTCTTCGACGCTCTATTTTTTTACCAGTGGCTATTTCTAAGGCCCCTGTACTCAGCTTAGCGTTTGAACAGTACGCGCATACGCAAACTTCGTGAGGCGCAGTGCACACTACCCATTTCGGCCTCAAGAAGGAGAATTTCGTGAGCCCGCTACCTGTGTCAGGGTGAGCCGCTTTAAATAGACGAAATGTTTCCCGAATGGACCTGGTAATCAACCGTTTTGGAATATGCTCTTTTTGTCCTTTAGAACTAATTGCAATTATATCTTTCTTGTTTGGGCTTTGTTGGGTGCAGTTGAGCTAATCTTTGCTGCCTGTATGTCTTCTGGGCTCAGCTTCGACATGGTGCAGAGATCCGGACTTGACCACACCCCATGGGTGTCTCTGTATTTTCTGGATTTCCGAAGAAGGTACCGAGTTGCGGATGGAATCATTTCATGAAGCTGTCGATGAGAAAGGTTCACAGGGAGCAATGTCAGGAGACGGCAGCGTTCATGGTATGATTCGTAGGTATCGAAGGCGTCCTTTAGGTTGCGCAGCCACTCGCGACACGTGTTGCAGGATTCCGCTGAAGGACCAGGTTCCTCTGTAGTGGCGTACGCTGCTGTAATGCCAGCAGAAATTGTCCTGGAGACAGCACCCTCGATCTCCGCTTTCATACGCTTGGCCTAGGAAACTTGGCAATGTGCTTTCACCATCGCCGGAATCTTCAAGGGTGTCACTTCGGTTGTCTTCACGAATACCTTTAGCTCTTCGACAGCAATTTGTTCGGGAACAAAATTGTCGTCAGACTGAGATGCATCTGGAGACTCGCTACGGCGATCTGTTTGAAGTGGTTGAAACAGTTCTGGCACAAAATGTCGGTTTCTCTTATGGATGAGGCTTCTTCTTGCATGCACTTCCTTAGTAGGGCGACATTCAAATCTTTCACACATCGAAAGTTCCGCTTGTAGGCAATCTTCTTCTTATGCCTCTTTAGGTAGTCAATGCAAAACACTCGCCCTGAGCTCCACAACGTGGCCATCAATATCAGGGGAGTACAATACGCGCACGTGTACACACGTTTGTTGACCAGCAGAGGACTGCCGGGTTGTCGACGACGAACGGAAATGAAAGCCGACGCTCTCTTATTACTTCGACCTTTCTTAAGCGAGTTGAGCGGTTTCTTGTTTATGTTGTTTTTTTTTTTCGGGTGCGGGCGAGCGCGGTCGGGCTGCAGAAGCGCCGCTTGTGCCGCCACGCACCGTCTGCGTTATCACTTTACCTACGTCCCATGAGAAGCGATAAATATGCAGCGGTGGATCCTCTCCAGCCACCTCCTTTGTGAGCCGTACGCAGGTTCGCATGCGCGAAAGATTTTGAAAGTGATTCCTGCGAAGCGTGTGACTCAGCATCGCAGCACTGTCACTGGCTGGAACCCATGTAGGAGTTTTTGTGATTTGCGTAAAATGTAGTAATAATTTGCTCTTCAGAACCAACTATTCCTGCTTTTTCTGTCAATCCGTCATTCCACAGAACACATTCACAACCTAAAAATAATGATAATGGAAACTATTGCTCCATGCTCCCTCAATGTGGCGGCTACTCAGTTTACGTCAATTTGGCCACTTTTCGTGCGTCATAACTCCTACCTCACAAAAATAATGCAACATGCTTTACAGATTAAGTTAGAACATATGCTTGGCTTTAATTCTAAAGAGTTTAAAGAAAATCGAAGATAGTGTTTTTTTTAATTGATCTTCGAAATATTGGATTTTCAGAGACTTGTTCTCAGTTGAACATTTCTAGTTAACGTTTGAAGTCACTGTCAGCAATTTCGTTTAATACATTTGTTAACATAACATATGGAAATGTTCTAAAAAATTTGGGAAGTCTGCCGTTTATACACGCGGAGAAAAAAAATCTTAAATTTGAGCATTATTGAACTTTGAGCCAATTTTGCGATTTTTTTTTCTTAGAAGGACAGCATCAGAACTGCGAAGTAATAATGTTTTGTCGACTCAAACTATCCGTAATATGTGGCGAACATTTGTGAGACCTACAGCTACAACAGTTTGTAGCTTCTGATCGAAGTGCCATTTCCGCGAAATTCGAAAGGGGCGGTTGCGGCTCAGTGGAGACTTCTAAATTTTTTTAAAGAAGGTGAAATTTTTTTTCTCGCGAGACCAAAAGTGGTTTTGTGGTCTTGGGGACTGGGACAACAAAATGTTTCTGTTTCGTCGAAATTGCAGGGGGTCGGGGGACATGCACCGACGTTCTCATCTGAACACACCCCACACGCCTGGATACGTCTGCAAGAAGTCGGGAGCAGACCCTTCGAAATGCAGGAATATTACATATTACGCGATCGTCTTGCAGCACCGCTGATGGCGAAATCCATGACAGCCACTTTAAGTTATTAGAATTGCACCAAAATTCGTTATCAAATAATCGTTGTTCTCCCTCACAAACGAAGGATAGTACGCACTGTGATAATAAATATATGGAGTCCATCGAAGAATAGGCATGACTAATTTACCCAACTTTTAAACAAGGCAACACGAGCCGTTCACACCAGAGCAGGTCGTGATGGTGGGCGACTGTATACTCGAAACGCCGCATGTTGGGTTTCGGACCCGACCGCCGTAATGGGGAACCCTGCACACGCATATGTTAACGTTTACGGCCGATGGTCTACCCAGGCTGAACGCCGTGGACGAGCGCCTCGACTGCCATTCATATGTGCTCATGTGCGTGTGAATGATGGACGATCGGTACCTTGATACACTACTGACCTCGACTGTGAGTTAGGCGCCGTATGCATATCAACAGCAACGGAGGCGCAGACAGTCGTTTCTCCACGGTGTTCAGCTTGGGTAGACCTTCGGGAATGGGAGGGTAGACTGAACCGTTCGCGGTGCTGAAGGTAGGTAGCTTGCCGTTGAAATAGTTGAGAGATTACCAGGTTACGATGGCAGAGCCTTTGACTGTACACCAAAAAAACCACAGGGCAATATTGTGCAAGTGTAGAGTAGTCCGTGATAGTGGGAGTGTGTCCGTGTGATAAACGCCTACATGACAAAGACAATGCGACCTTCTTGAGTGTGTATTCATTCAACTACAACGTTCTAAAATGCAGTCCTAAAGAAGCAATCAAATCGTATATGCGTCGCATCGGGTCGCTAAGCATTTTTGTGGTTCATTATGTAGTTTTTGGCTTTGCACCTTCACTTTGATTCATTTCGCATGAGAGAAAGCTTCACGTTGAGCCATTTTGCTTTCAAAAAGGGGACATTGATTGCTCCCCAATCTACGCGAATTGCAAGGCTATGGTGTTGAATATTTCTGAGGAAGCATTCGTCCAGAAGCATTCGCAAACTACTGATCTGGCTTACTAATGTCAGAATAGATTTGTTTAGATCTCAACAATGAACGCTTTTTTATACATGTCTATCTATACACCACTCCTACATTAAGCTATATCGGTAACGACGACAAGGAGTTTGATAGTCGCCTATTGTCTACTCGTATTGCGCTACGTAACATCACGTGGACGCAGATTATAGCCATAATTAATTTCTAATAGTGAAGATGTTTTACGTAATTTTAGTGAAAAATAAGACACTTATGAAGGTACGCAGTAAGGAATATATACTTACTAGTGCAGACGTAGTATCCGTCGGCTAAAACGAAAAAAAAAAGTATAATGCTTACATCAGGTTGCGTTGCACAATATTCTCTAAGACGGACGCAACGCATTATTACGGAAACCATTCCTTCCCTACAAATGAAGATGGTTATTCCAAATGTGTTTTTAAGTGATACCGAAACAATTTCACAATTAACTGCATTTCACAATCAACTGCATTGTGTTTAAAATGATGCGCGGCTGAGAACGGCATAATGGCAGATATAAGTATCACTATTCGTTTAATTGCACGTTGACACACTCACACATATTGTCAGGATCGGGTGACGCGCACTCGACATTTTTTTCAGTACCCTACAAGATATGTGAAACATTTACTGTTGTTACAAAAAAAAGTGCACTATACCAATAGGTTTTAGCGCCTAGCGGTTTAGTCAAACAAAACCACGCGCGCGTGTGTGTGTGCATGTGTGTAATCTGTGTGTGTGCATGCGTGCGTGCGTGTGTATGTGTGTGTATGTGCGTGTGTGTGTTTAAGGAAAACCGGCAGAGTTACGAGAACCAGGCCACAGAAAGCTCCCAGCTTGGCACGAGATAATGTTATTCATCGTCGCTTGAAATTCTCAGAGCCATTGTGCGCCTTTAGGGTGGGCAAAACGCTTATGCCCTTCAACTTCATGATTTTTCTACATGTTTTTTTTTGTTTGTTTGTTATTTGTCTTAGGCCGAAATGTTGTGTTTAGAAGTTTTCACTTTATTCGACACTGGATTTGGATTTCGTTGTATAATAACAGGCATTTTAACGTGACCGCGGTAATTTTATAACAGAGTCATTGTTATAACAGAGTAATGTTATAACATAGTCAGAATTTGAATTTTTTTTAGTGCGGCAACGTTAAAGACCAGGTATGACGGAAATTCCGGTGTCAGCTTCATCGGTCAAGATTGAAAAATGGATATTGTCAGTTAACGAAAATAAGTGAGATAGATGCGCATAAATCAACAAATAATATTAAAAATCTAGTATTTCAATAATAATAAAAATTTAGTAATTTAGCCTTTTGCATAGTAGTCAGGTACTGTACCACAAAGCCGCGACACTGCCTTGAAGGACTTTGAAAAAAAATGTGTACAGGTGTCGTAATGTGCGACGGGTTCCGTAATAATAACTGTTGGAGTTTTACGCCCCAAAACTACGATTACATCATGAGAGACGCTGTAGTATACGGTTTTGGAACTGCCAACCATTTGGGGTGCTTGAACGTGCACCTGAAGATAAGCACACAAGCCTCTCGCACACCGTAGGCAGAAGACCATCGCTGCGGGTTAGGGGATCCCGTTAACCCAGGTAATATTGCGTGGAAAGGGGGTATAATTACAACTCGCGTCACACCATATCAACTGCGCAATGAGCCGTAAGATTAAAACCCCGCTATTAAATATCGCTCAGGCAAATATGTAAGAATCATCAGCAACAGCATCAAAAAAGTGTACGACCGCGCGTATTCCCTCAATAACGCGTAGATGGCACTTTCCTGATTCGATATAGGTTGAATTATGGCGTAGTGAATGCTTCGCAGTTGCAGTAGGCATGCACTCTGGACGAGTTCCCAGCGGTCACTGTTACTTGCAGAGGCGTTTTGTTTTTCATTACAGTCAGCTTGGTTGAGATGTTGAGATCAGGTTACAAGTTCTACTCTCGCAGGCGAACCTCGACTGTCCCCAAGTTTTGAAATATGGCATTAGCTGGACTTAACGTGTTCGCTTTGGCGCTAATTAACATTTACAAAACACAGGTGTCAATCCAATACAGTATTCATAAAAGAAAAAAATTGCTCATATTGCCACACGCGCTCCTTTCTTTTCATTTTTATATCGTGGCTTCATTGCACGGGTAAGTGCTGCCTTGTGCAAACCACGCCGAATGACTAGGGACCATCTAGATAAACTTAGAACCTTCCGATGAGATTACGCGCAGAACGCGAACACTACAGTTCATCTGGAACTTACGTCGCCGCTACCGATAACGCTGGAATATTTGATGGCGCATGTATAATTGCCGACGCGCTTCACCGCTTGTCAGTTTTATCGACGACCGACGCTCTGTTCGCCGGCATCAGTGTACAGCGTGGATTGATCGCTTGCAGTTTAAGTTTGTTTCCCGGTCACAAGTTCGGCCAGATAAAGAGTTACGTATTTCCGAGTTCTGCTGGAGTCTTCTGCACCGTCACGACCACGTGACATCTGGTGGAGGTGCTTACCGGTCGGTGTACCGAACGACTCCCTCCATCCATGAGCGATGCCCACGCCGTCAAGGGGACATCGACGCCAACGCTGAGCGGCGAGCGAGCCGCCGGCAGCTAGGTCTCCGGCCAGAGTACGGGCCTCCACATGAAACGACCCGCAAGCCCAAGGTCTTGACTACGACTGCGTTCACAATGACAGCCCCTGTGCCTACGCCCGGGGCAGTCGTGTTACAACGACCCAGGCAGCCGCTATCCTTCCGAGGATTATCATTCGAAGACCCGGAAAGCTGGTTGTAAGCGTACGACCGCCTGGCCGTTTTCAACGCCTGGAGATACGCCTGGAGACGACAAGCTACGGCACGTCTACTTTGCCTTGGAAGACGCAGTTAGGAGATGGTTCGAAAACCAAGAGCGAGCACTGACAACGTGGGACGTTTTTCGCACCAAGTTCCTGGCAACATTCATCAACATCGTCCGCAAGGAGAGGGCCGAAGCTCTGCTCGAAACCCGCGTACAGCTGCCAAAAGGAAAACGTGCCACTCTTCACGGAGAAAATGACAAGGCTGCTCCGCCATGCATATCCAGCCATGCGCGGAGTCAAGAAAGTTCGCTTTCTCATACGAGGAGTGAAGCAGGAGCTCTTCGCGGGACTGATATGAAACCGAACAGCATCCAAGAATTCGTCTCTGAAGCGACGACGATTGAGAAGACGCTAGAAATGTGCACCCGGCAGTACAGTAGCTGTTGCCCTAACCACAGCCTCAAGTAGACTCGATCACAGACATCGTTCGAGAGGAAATCCAGCCGTCGCTGGGCATCCCCGAGTCAGCGCAGCCGCGCCTCCAAGCTATGAGCTACGCCGCCGCAACGCCCCTCCACGTCCGCGTCAAGACGCTGAACCACCGCAGTTCTGTCGCCACCGCCACCGACGCCATACCGCCCGGAGTCCCCCGCCGTCCGCCGAACAGAGCGGACGTGTTTTCCGCGCTCCGTCCTTTTCCGAGGGGGACAGTGTCCTCTCCGAAAGCTCCGCGCGTTTCACCGCGAGAAGTCTCCCCCTTTTCCGTATCTCCAGTTTTATTTTATAGCTTTTTTGCGCACACCCGTGCGCCCTTTTATTTTTCCTTCCTCGTCCTCTTGAGCCGCACCTTGTGTGCAGCCCTTTTCAGGGCTATCAAGACTCAAGGAAATGTAGAGCCCTCTCATCTCTTTATTTTTATTTTATTTTTTTTAAGACATCGCCCTACGCGGCCCATCACCTTCACCTGTAATGGCGGACTCCATCCCTGAGGATCCCCCTGACGAGATCACCGCCCGCATGCAAGCGCGAGCCACCGCAACGAGCCGCCCCAGCGCGCCTCGAAAACCGCCTGCGACCACGATACGAACCCGGGCACAAAAACTGAAGGCGGCTGCGAGTCGTCCACAAAAGGACTCCGCTTCTAGCACCCCAACTTCTCGGCCCCGAGTACGTTGTACCAGGAAACTCTCGACACCGCGCCGGCGTCAGGCACCCAAAGGCAAGGCCAACACCGCGAAGAACACGCAGCAAACGGCCGCGGCCACAACCGAGGATACCGAGGAGGCCGCCGCCGCCATTTCTGCACCACCCCAGCCTGCCATACTCCATCTTGTGCCCATACAAGAGGAGGGAAGCACGACTGAGATAGCCACCATAACTGAGGCGCAGGACGACAAAGAACCGGCTACATCAACACCGGCAGAGAGCGAGGAACAGAGCAGCACCTACTCCTCCTCTCCCATATCGTCTTCCTCATGGGAGCACAACACGCCTCCCTCCTCCTCCCCGTCCCTGTCTCCCTCTCCAAGATTTCGGGGCCGCTTCGAAACCAGAACCTGCGCTGACAGACCGGGCCCCCAACGAGCTACACAAGAGGCGTCGTTTGCTGCAGACACCCCCTCCCCTAACAGGCGACTGCGCGCTCACTCCGCGCCGCCGGGAACCAGTTCTTCCCCTCGCCTCCTCCCTGCGCATCCCTGCCGCGCCGCGCGTCACCAAGACGCCATTGGAGACGGGCACTCGGATACGCCTGTCCCTCCCACTTTGCCAAGCGAGGAGGAGCGCGCGACGTCTTCTGGAAAGGCAACTTTGGACTCTGTTGCGCAAACGGGAGCCTCCCTGCAGTCCAACGCGGGTAACCACATTCCCCACGAGCCCTCTCCACGTTCCTCCGGTGACGCAACCCGCGTGCCCGAGACAGCGGCCTCTCCGCTGCGAGATGGAGCGGTTTGTTTACCTCCTACCTCCTCGCCACAACCACGGCAGTCCCCTCCACTCTCCCGCTTGGAGGAGTGCACGGGCGCGTCGTCTGCTACGGATGGAGCCCTTCCGAACTCTTCCGCCACCACCACGCCCCCTCCTCATTCTGCTTTCAGCCCCATGCGTCCACTGTCGGTGGATGCCTTTACCGAAGCAGATTACGAGGAATCCAAGCGAAAGCAGCGCTACAAAAACGGATTTCTGCGCCCGGCATCAACAGCTACAACCGCCCTTTCAAGCAAAGAACAAGCCAGCGCAGCTCCCGCAGGCAACCAAAAAGCGCCGCGCCAGAAACCAGGTCGCCGCCAGCACCAACTCGACATCATCGGACACCTGGTCGCGAATGAGCCCCGTGGCTCCTCTGCCACCATCCTCTACCGCCCCAAGGGCAGGAAAAACAACTTCCTCGCCCTCAGCCGAGACGCAATTGCAGCCCAGCTCTCGAAGGTGCCCGGCACGAAGCGGGTGCGCGTAAACTTCCGCGGCAACGTTGTTGCTGTCGACACCACACCCGGAGCCGACACCACCACTCTCCTGGCGGTGGGAAGCATCGGGGAAGTGGCTGTCAACGCCAAGACCGCCAACAGGGGGGACTTGTACCGGCGTCCTTCATGGGGTTGACGCTGCTTTTGATGAGGAGGTCCTCAAAAACAACATTGAGAGCTCCGCTCCCTCCTCTCTTGCGCCCGCGCCGGACGCAGTGTTCTCCTCCAATTCGCGGGCAACGCACCGCCAGCTCAGGTGGCCTTGTTTAAGCAGACTCGCCCTGTCCGTGCACGTCGTCGTCGCCCTCTCCAGTGCGTCAGCTGTGGTGCTTACGGACACTATCAAGCGACGTGCACCAGCTCCCCCACGCTGTTCGCACTGTGGTGGCGACCACGCCCGCGCGGACTGCGCTGCACCCGGCCCCAGGTGCTTGCACTGCGGCGGCCCCCCATCCCGCCACCGAACCCCGATGCCCTCGCTGGCAACACGAGAGGAAGGTGCTGGAAACCATGGCCTCTGCAGACCCGCCCCTGACTCGTCGTGAGGCCGAGAGGATCCTTAAGGACGGGGGAAAAGCCGCGCCGGCTCGAGCCCCTTCCACTGCCATTTCCTCGGTGGTGCAACCGGGCCGATTATTCAGCGCGGTTGTTTCGCCCCCTGCCACCGTACCCTCGGCACCCGACAGCGAGGTTCAGAAGGACATGGTGATTGGTGCCCTGGTCGCTGCCGTGCGGGCCCTCATCGGGACACTGCCGCAGGCCGGCCCTGTGTTTGAGTTGTGCAACGCGGCCCTGGCCGCCCACGCTGCCCTCCACCAACATGGCTAGCAGTAAGGTGTTTCGTCCGCGGATTCTTCAATGGAACGTTCGTTCTCTCCGCTGCCGTCACGCCGAGCTGTCTATCCAACTTCTCCGACGCGAGTACGACGTCTTGCTGCTGCAGGAAACCTATGCTCGCGTCGGAACACTAAATCTGCCCGGTTTCGTCGGATATCACAGCACCACGCAGTGCGAACTCGATGGGTGTCGCGCACTACGATGCAGCGCTCCCTTACACCCCCCCCCCCCCCCCGGCACATCGCGGGCTTCGGTGTATGTGCGCGCCGACATCCCTCACGCGGCGGTGGACATTGAGGATATTCTGTGTGACACCCTCGAAGCCGTCGCCTTGACTGTGCGCATCGGGGGGCACGGACACCAGTGTCGCGAGCGTGTACGTGCGCACATCGAATTACTCGGCACGCTGGGACACCAATTTCGTGTGCCGCCTCGCAGACCGCCTCAACCGCGACGCGGTCATCGGTGGAGATTTTAACTCCCACCACACCTCGTGGGGCTGTGGCGCGACGAACCACCGCGGGCGCGACCTCCTCGCTGCCGTGCAAAGGGCCGGCCTGCTCGTCCTAAACACGGGCAGCTGCACTCTCGCGCGCCGTGGTGTGTCCGACAGTGCCATCGATCTGACTTTCGTGGGTGGTACGTGTAAATATGAGTGGCAACGTGCCCCAGACTCTCAGGGCTCCGACCACTACCCCATCGTGGTCAGCCCCCCCTCAGCTAACATCAGGTGCACTCGGACCTACAGTGTGGTGAAGTGGCCGCGCTTCAGAGAACTGTGTGCTACAGTGCCAGTCTCTACAGACTTCTTCACCGCATTGGCCGAGTGCCACAACGCTGCCACTACCCGCTGCACCGTGCCTGCGGGCACCCCCCGCACCGGACATCTGTCTCCTAAACCTTCGGGCTGCGCGACGCAGGGGCGCAAATTGTGGCTGTGCGATCGCAGAGTGTGGAACATTGGCGGGTGTACAACTGCATAGACGCGGTATGTCGTAGGCACGCCCGACGTCGCCGCGACCAGAGCTGGGGGAGCCTCTGCTATTCACTGGACGACCCACGGAACCACGCTCGCGCCTGGCGTATCTTTACTGCCGTCGTCCGCATCAGACAGCCACGCTGTCCAGCCCTCTGCGTTGCGGTTGCCATGAAAATCACCACGCAGGAGCTCGCTGATTTGCTGGCGGACAATTTCGCCCCCTCCGGCCTGCCCAGTGCCACCCCCAGGACTGCCCCCTCTTCCCGCAAGCAACAGGCCGGCGCTGTTTGCTCCCGAGCGGTTTTTTCCTACTGAAGGCATCCTCATCGAGATCAGTTCACTGTGCACTGAAGATTTTACCCTTAGCGAGCTGACGGTGGTGCTCAACAGCCGCAGGAAGCGATCTGCCCCGGGAGCTGACGGCATCACCTATCAGGCGCTGCGGAATATTGACCATTCCATGCTGCCCCGACTGCTGGACGCCTACAATGAGGTGTGGCGCACTGGACAGCTCCCTCCTAGCTGGAAAGAGGCGCTCGTAGTGCCGATCCAGAAGCCACGGAAGCCGGCAAAGGAGATCTCTTCCTACCGACCGGTTTCACTCACTTCGGCTGCAGGGAAGGCCATGGAGGCTATGGCACTACGGCGCCTTCGTTGGATAACCACCGCGACCAACGCCTTCCCACCCGAGCAGAGTGGGTTCCGTCCAAGTCGCTGCACCTTCGACTCGCTCGCCGACGTGATTGCCACCCTCGAGGAGGCCAAGTTCCGCGGCGAGTACGGCATTCTAGTGCTCCTCGATGTAAAGAGCGCTTTCGACAGTCTGCCCCACGCATCTATTTTGGACGCTCTTCGTGACCTCGGTGTGTGTGGGCGGATGCTGTCCTACGTCGAGGGCTTCTTGGGCGACCGCACTCTTCGTGTTCGGGTGGGTTCCGCGATCAGCGGCCCTCGCCCCGTCACTGCTGGCGTCCCCCAGGGAAGCATACTCAGTCCCTTCCTCTTTAACCTGGTGCTGTCCAAGCTGCCGGATTATATCCCGTGCGACACTCCCTGTGAAGTGCGCTGTTTGCCTGCGGCCCCGGCCGCCGCCGATACGCTCTGCTCGAGTCACTCCAGGTCGCCATCGACGCGGTCGACGCATTTCTCAGTGGGATCGGACTGACGCTCGCCTCCAACAAGACGGAGGCTCTGCTCGTCCACCCACTGGCGTCGACACGCTTCAGCACACCACGGCTTTCGCTCCGGGGATTCCCCATCGAATGGAGCAAGACGGTGCGCTACCTCGGAGTGACAATCGACAACCGTCTCAGCTGGCGGCCTGCTGTCAACGACCTGAGGAAAGGCAACCGCAAGGTACTCAGCGCGGCTCGCAGTTTACTTGGGCGCGGCCGCGGCTGCACCCCGGCTCTTGCCCTACGAGTCTACAACGCCGTCGCATCCGCCCGGGTGCTATACCGCGCACCGGTGGCTTCGCTGAGTGCCTGCCAGCTGGCTGCTTTGGACGCCGATCATCGGAACGCCGTACGGGAGTACTACGGACTCCCTCACACCTCGCAAGTGGGCCCTACCCTCGCCGAGGCGGGGGGAACCGTCCATCTCTCTGCGGATCACCAAAACAGCGCTCAACCACGTGTGGCGCCTGAACAACACGGCGCAGGGTCATCGCCTGGTCGACCGGCTGTACTCTCTCCCTCACTCATCTCTGGGGCAGCGGGTGAGGGAGTACGTGTCGGTCGTACCGGACACGCCCTACCGCAGCTGGCCGGCCATCCCTTCGTACCGCCACACGCCTCTGGTCATTCAAAAGACCCTCGCGGGCATCAAGGCAAAGGCACGCACCCCCCCTCGCAGCAATGCAGCAGGAGTGCTCCGCCCTCTTGCACGATCAGCTGGCCGGGCGGCTGCTTGTTTACGTCGATGGCTCAGTGCTTGCGGACGGCTCCGCCGCCGCTGCCTGCGTTGCGCCGTCCGTCGGCGCGGTTCGCAAGTGCCGCCTGCCTTGCCTCGCCTCCTCCACGGCGGCCGAGCTCGCCGCCATCAACCTGGCAGCCGATTTCCTGCGGGAGCAACCATCGATCAGCGCGGCAGCCATCATCTGCGACTCCCGCGCGGCTTTGGCTGCCATCTCTCGCGAGGAGGACGGCACTCTTCTGGCACAAAGGGTAGCCAGGCAACTCCACGCCGTGCAGCAGTGCGGATGCGACCTCTCGCTGCACTGGGTCCCCTCACACGTGGGAATATCAGGAAACGAGGCAGCCGACCGAGCTGCAAAGGATGCGCACGACCCCCAGCACTGCGATCACCGGCTCCGTGAGGTTCTCGGACGTCGGTCGTCTCCTGATAGCCCGCTACGTGCGCGAGCGTCATCCAGACCCTCGCGTGGCTGCCGGCACGCCGCCGCGGCGGCTCCCTCTCAAGGGACTCTCGCGAAGGGACCGCGGTTTGCTTCTCCGTCTCCGCACTGGCGACAACTACACCGCCGAGCGCAAGCATCGGCACTCCGGGCGTGGCAGTCCATACTGCATCGACTGCGGCGACTCGGAGACACTCGACCACCTGCTGCTCGAGTGCCCCTGCTGGTGACGTGAGCAGGCAAGTGATGCTCGCCGTGTACGGCGAACTTGGACTTCCTCGGGCAACGTCGCAGAACCTCCTCTTCCCGGCGTGCCGCCGCGAGCACATCAAGCGTGCTCTCTCCGCCCTGCTGGACTTTGTTGACGGCAGTGGATTGCGTGAGCGCATCTAAGGAGTTTTCATTATTTTATTTTTGACAGACGATTCAGTGAATCACCCCCTTCTCTTTTTTTTTCTTTCCTCTCCCTTTCCTATCTCCTCTCTCTTCTTTTACATCCCCATACCCCCTCCCCTGTGCACTACTGCTGAGGTGTCCCACTCTGATGGAGACAGTTGCGGGGTGCACTTTTCTCTCCATTACATTTCAATTTTTTTTTAAAATAAAAACCACTTCCCCCCCATACCGCCCAACTGCCGGCCAGCGCTGCGCACCGAGGAAGACCCACGCTTGGCGCGCCCCTGACCACCGCCCACTCGGCACCACTTCGGAGAAGCCGGCAACACGTACCGTCACTGCCAATAGCGCGAGACAGGATTGCGTGCGTTCGCAGCAAGGCGAACGGCCACGTGACAACGCCGACTACCTCTCAGGAGCAACGTTTTTAGAACCACTCAGTCTCGCCTGGTCTCGCAGCTCCGCTCGCCAGCCGGCACACGTGGCCGACTCGTGAACTTGCGGCACTGCTTTTCCATTTGGCTTCACTTGCCATGGCCACCGGTATCGGCTACGGCAACGCAACGTTTCTCTCAATGGTGCTTTGCCGAAGCTAATCGCGGAGGCGACGCACCAGCCGCCGCGTGCGAGGACGCGCGAGGAGTAGACGCTTGCGACGCGTTGCGCGTTTCTCCGCGCTCGCTTTCTCCGTACTCCGTGTGTGATTGTTTGTGAACGGTGATCGCTTGGGAAGCAGTTCTTTCTATTTCGCGTGTGCGAAATGGAGACGACTGAAGCAGGCCATTTTTATGCGCGTGTTGCAAGAGCGGCTATGAAAGGAACACTGTTCATCACTTCTTCGAAACAGGGCGGGGACTTGCAAGAAATATCTTGATATTCTGAACCCCCATAACACCATAATCGTGAAGATGGGAACTATCACCACTGCAAGTCGCCTAACCGAGCTTAGGCAATAGAAGTCAGGTACCTTCATCAGCCGTAGTTCGGGTTGTACGCGTTTCTCAAGAAATTGACAGCTGTCCTGTGTTTCACAACTTGTTTAAGATGACAGATCTAGGTACATGGGCCAGCAGCATTTTCGCCTCCGTAGAAAATGCAAACGCCGGAGTCTTGAACGATCCCGCAACCTTCGAATCAGCAGCCGAGCACCCCAACAACTATTCCACCGTGGCCGCTAAACTCATGTTGACGGCAATGGAATATGCGTGCCAGACGTGTGAGATTGCACCAATATTATTTATTTATTTATTTATTTATTTATTTATTATACCCTCAGGGCCAAATGGCATTACAGAGGGGGGTGGGTTATTACAAAAAAGGTAATTGAACAAAATGCAGTGTATACGGTTAGATCGTACAAATAAATCTCTTATAATACAATGTTAGCTGAAACATTTATATACTAGTACATGTTAGCTAACACATCACAGAGCCTAATTATACAATGTTAGCTAATGCAACAAAAATCCTAATCATACAATATTAGCTAACGCATTACGGAACAATGTGTTATCACTAATACTAACAATGTCACCGGGAAGTCTGTTCCACTCCTTTGATGTAAGAGGCACAAATGAATTGAAGAAAGTTTTTGTGTTGCATGAAGGGATGCCTACTTTGTGATGGTGATCAATGCGGCGGGATATGTGCTGTGGGCGAAGAAGTAGTTGGTCATGCAGGAAAGGATGGTGATACATCTTGTGAAATAGTGTTAAACGGGAAATTTTTCTACGAGATGTTAAAGAAGGGAGTGCAAGGGAAGTTTTCATAGTTGAAATGCTCGCGGTTCTGTTATAATTAGAGAATATAAAACGAACGGAGTTATTCTGAACAAGTTCAAGGGAAGTTACTAGGTTATCATAGGTGGGATCCCACACGGCTGTAGCATATTCTAGTTTAGAAAGTATTAGTGTCTTATAAAGTTGCAGTTTTAAGTCAGATGGAGCATTAAAAAAGTTACGTCGTAAATAGCCAAGCATGCGGTTAGCATTGTTAATAATGTATTCAATATGAGGTGACCAGTTGAGATTAGTCGTTATGTGAACTCCAAGATACTTATAAGAGTTAACAGAATCCAGAGGAATGTTATTAAGAAAGTAAAGAGGAGAGGTAGTGGAGGTTCTCGATACACGCATGATTTTACATTTTTTAATGTTTAGGTCCATTAGCCATTTTTCACACCAGTTAGATATAGCGTTAAGGTCAGACTGCAATATGTTAATCTCATTATAGTTAGTAATTTCTCGATAAATAACACAGTCGTCAGCAAACAGATGAATGTTAGACGATATAACTGATGAGAGGTCATTAATATAAATGAGAAACAACAGAGGGCCTAAGACAGAGCCTTGCGGAACGCCGGAATGAACTTGGCGAGAAGAAGAATTGTAACCATTTGCCGTAACGAATTGTGATCTGTTAGTGAGAAAACATTCAATCCACATTAATAGGTTTTTGTCAAGATTTAGTTGGCGTAGTTTGTGAAGTAGCAGTCTATGGCAAACCTTGTCAAATGCTTTTGAAAAATCTAGAAAAATGCAGTCGGCATGCGATGTTTTATCAAGAATCTGATGCAAGTGATGAGTGAAGGATATTAACTGCGTTTCACATGAATATGTTTTGCGGAAGCCATGTTGTGCTGACGTGAAAAATGAATTTGATTCTAAAAAATTGACTATGTTTGTAAATATTATATGCTCGAGTAGTTTAAAACAAATACTAGTTAAAGAAATAGGACGATAATTTGTTGAACAGTTTTTATTACCAGATTTATGGAGTGGAACGACTTTCCCAATTTTCCATTGACTAGGAATAGCAGAAGTATCCACTGATTGTTGAAAAATTTTAGTTAGTATAATGGAACTGTAAGCGCTAGTACTTTTCAAAAACTTTGTGTTAATACCATCATAACCGGGAGACGAATCATTCTTAAGTGATTCAATGAGGCGTACAACTCCAAGAGGTTCAATGATTACTGATGACATGGGTGAGTAATTGTGTAAAGTAGCGCTAGGTAATTCATTACAGCTATCTACGGAAAAGTTTTTGATGAAAGATTCATTAAGAACAGCAGCGCAATGCGCTTCACTAATTTGGTTACCGGATGAGTCAATCAAAGATATATGGTTGTCGGACAGAGGATTAATGACTCGCCAAAATTTTTTTGCGTTAGTTTGTAACATAGACGGTAAAACGTTAGTAAGAAAGTTATCTTTAGCGGACTTCAGTGCAGATATGTAGATGGACGATGCAGATTTGTAAGCAGCCCAGCGCGGGTGGTTAGTAGGTAAACATTTTGCGGCACGATAAAAACGTTTCTTTCGGTTAGATAAACGTTTGATGTGAGCATTGTGCCATGGCGCACGCGCGTTAGATGTGACGATGCGACAGGGAATATATTTATTTGTTAGTCGATCTACTTCAGCTGCAAACATATCCCAGTTAGACTGCACTGAACGGGTATCAAAACTACTTAAAAATATGTCTAGGAATTTTGCTAGTTCACTGTTAATCATGTTAAAGTTTGCTTTCCTATAGTCCCGTATTGTTTTCTTTTTTTTGTCTGCTTTAGGACTGGGCGCATTAAATGAAAACGACAGTAATGAATGATCACTGATGCCTGGTGTATAGGTTAAAGCGGTAACAAAGTCTGGTCGATTTGTTAATACTAGATCGAGAATACTAGCACTGCTGGTGGATGTCCTGGTTGGCGACGTTACTAGTTGTGTGAGAGAAAATACTGAACATAGGTTAATAAATTCACTCGGCTGTGGCGAAGACGGTAATGAGTAAGGCCCGCTTGCGTTCCATATTATACTAGGAAAGTTAGTCTCCTAACAAAAACAGAGGATGCGAGGGAAATCGTGTACAAACTATATTAATTGCGTCGTGTAGTTCATCTACAAATGTTGACGGTGAAGAGGGAGAGCGATAGCATGTTCCTAATATGATTATAGGTCAAGTTTGATTATATTTTGCGTTTATAGAGCATGGCTTGAGAAATGATGGCTTGTTCAAGCAGTCGAGGAAAGTGAAAACGTTTAAATGTTGGAATCTCGGCTGTCACGGCCGTCGAAAGCTACGACGACAATAGGGAAGATGAGTGGTGTAGCAGACGATGCATGAGGCATGATGCAAAATGGAACTGCAGCGCCGCTAGTTCTTACGTCGGCCGTCGCGCCCACTTCGGAGAGCAAGCGTCTATGGGGAGCTGTGAAACTGACCTTGTTCTAGAAACATTGCTCAGGAGCGCAGTGGCCACCCCGACAACCTTACCGTTTGCCGTCGGCAGGCCGCTTAACCTCATCGCATCGCAAGCAGTAGGCCGGCCCTGCTCGGGGCTGGTCGCGGAGCCCTTACCCGGAAAACTAAGGGCAGCGACGGATGGAGGTGCGGCTGCTGAACGACGAAATGCCGAAGATCCTCCGCCGCTGACTACGACACCTCAACGAAGTCTTAAGAACACGACGCAAGCCGAACGGAGCCTGGACGACAAAACTTCGCGACCGGAAGAAGACCACATCACGCAACACCGAAGCAGGGAACAAACCATAGTAGCCGCAATCCGACGTCGCGACCCAGCCGCAACGCCAAACGATGAACTAGGGACGTCGACGTTCTCATCGACGGTCACAGCTCTGGTCGACTCCGTAGCCGACTATTCTGTCATCAGTGGGCCATTCGCCGCCACGTTGAAGAAAGTCATAACTGCATGGGGGGCGGGGGCGAAGTCCCGACAGCTGGAGGCAGGGTTGCCGTTGGTGGCTACTTTGCGCCAAATTGGCTACTTTTCGACCCCGTCTGGCGAAAAAAATTTGCAGTTGGCGCCATGGCTATTTCCTGGCTACTTTTAAAGTGCTGATTTGGCGCATTAAGTAACCATTTTTTCTCATTTTTGGAGACTAAATACATTGTTTTTAAGCTTTTCTCTCGCTTCAGCGGATGCGTAGGGTCCTCTTCCACAAACCAATAGGCTGGCGCGCATCGAGGCACCCTTACGCGACGCTTAGCGCGTCTCCAAATACAGAGTGGCGAAGTTGCATGCATGCTGCGGAACGCGTGGCCAGCTCGGTGCTCTTAGCCTGCCGCCATCTATTGTGACGCTACGCGCAAGTTTTAAGAATAATTTTGATGCGCAGTGCGTGTGCTCGTGTAAACTTGGGAAAACAGATATCTGCAACAAAATTTAGCTGGCCTGTTCATCTAGAAACAGAATTTGATCTGCAGCTTCAACGAAAACCTCTTTCACCTTACGTGTTCCTACTGACTTGCTGGCTGGAATATTCTAATAGAACTTTGTGTTTGCAAGAACTCATATTTTCTACGGAAGCGTAATTAATTTATCATAATTCGTTCATTTAATTTATTTCCAACTTATCGGTGGCTTTTTATGGTCTTACTTATTCAAAATGGTATTCATTATTCATCAATACTAAAGAATCTGCTCATAATAGCACTTCTGTTCCATTTGGCTACACATTTGGAGATAATATTAAATGGCATGGCTACTTTGGCTACTTTTGGCTTGAGTTCTGGCTCCTTTTCAAGTCTACCCAACGGCAACCCTGGCTGGAGGTTACCTAGTAACTTGTGGAGTACCTCGATGGCAGGACCGCCATTGTTACGGAGGTCCAAGCGAGGACTCGCACAGTTTTCCTTACGAAATGGCATTTCTCGCCTATTCGAGCCAACTGCCTTCTCCTGCTCCCTTCAGCATTGCGACGAGAAGTCGTCCAGGATCCACACGACGACCCGACGGCTGCACACCTCGATGATTCCAGCACGCTCGCAAGAATACAGGAAAAGTACTACTGGCCGCGCCTTGCCGCCGACGTCGGTCCCTACGTAAGGACATGCCGAGACTGTCAGCTACGGAAGACACCGCCCACAAGGCCAGCAGGCTTCCTTCAGCCGATAGAGCCTCCTCGGCGACCGTTCCAGCAGATCGGGATGGATCTACTGGGACCATTCCCAACGTCGACTTGCGGAAGTAAATGGACCGTCGTAGCTACCGACTACCCCACCCGCTACACCGAAACAAGAGATCTGCCCAAAGTCAGAGGCGCCGAGGTAGCCAAGCTCTTCGTTGAGAACATCGTCCTTCGACATGGCGCCCCAGAGGTTCTCATCAGCGACAGAAATAGGGCGCGTACGGCTGACCTAACTCAGGCGGTTTGGAATACAGCCAGACAAGCCACCACCGGACCACCGCCTACCACCCAAAGACCACTGGCCTCACTGAGCGCCTCAACAAGAACATCGCCGACATGCTGGCCATGTACGTTGACGTCGAGCGCAAGACGTGGGATTCCATCCTCCCGTATGTGACCTTTGCATACAACACGGCCGTACAAGAAACGACGCAGATGGCGCCATACAAGTTGGTCTACGGAAGGAGCCTGGCAACGACGTTCGACGCCATGTTACCGAACGTCACCGATGAGGAAGACATTGACGTCGCCGTGTACCTCCAGCGCGCCGATGAAGCCCGACAACTGGCCCGTCTGCGCATCCAGTGCCAACAAAAGACCGACAGTCATCGCTACCACCTTGGACGACGCCATGCAGAATACCAGCCCTCGGTGACCGTATCTGGGTCTGGACACCGATACGACAACGTGGACTGAATGAAAAAACTTCCCCATCTCCCGCTAAAGGGAACCATGTGGGGATGCGAAGCAGCGGGGAGACGGTTAGCTTGCGCGGGAGAAACGTCGCCGCCTGTATCGCGGCAGCGGCCCGGGCGCTCATCGCGGCGCTGCACAGGAGAGAGAATGAGGCGCACGCTCCGTCATTTTCATACCGCGGAACTACCGTGGCGCCCCCCAGCGGCGTATGCAGCTGTCGTACCACCTGTCGTGCACGCCGCTCCGTAGAGGATTCCTAGAGGAGAGAACGGAGGGGATCGTAGGAGAAGGGGAGGAGACGCGCATGCGCTGTGGGACGTGGGAGCCGCTCCGTAGAGTACATGATTCCTAGAGGAGAGAGAAGGGGTGAGGGTAGGAGAAGAGAGAGAGGAGAGGACGCGCATGCGCTGTGGGGGGTTTGGCACGTGGGCGCCGCTCCGTAGAGTAGAGGTAGGGGGGTGAGCGTAGGAGAGGGGGGAGGGGTCGCGCGCGCCGCTCCGTAGAGTAGGATTCCTATAGGATAGAGAGGAGAGAGGGGACGCGCATGCGCTGTGGGGGGGACGCGGGCGCTGCTCCGTGGAGTAGAGGATTCCTATAGGAGAGAAAGGGGGGTGAGCGTAGGGGAGGAGAGAGAGAGCGGGGGAGGGGACGTGCATGCGCTGTGGGACGCGGGAAGGAGGGATGGACTAAGCCCCCGCAAGCACATGCAAGCAATGAAGTGAGCCTGGGCGACAGGCAGCACCTGCCTAGCCATTGCTAAGCAGCCCCTCTATGCTCTCGGCCATGACTCTGGTGACTGACGGTCTTATTGTACTACAGTGTTCTGGTTCGCATAGTGGGTGCTTTCCTACTTCATGAAAATGGCCGGACGCGGGAGGGACATAGCCCCGAGCATAAGATGCTTCGCATCTAAAAACTTCTGCGACGATACTTCGGACCGTATAGGGTGCGTATAGCGCGCATGCGCTGTGGTGGTGTGGGACGCGGGAAGGAGGGACGGACTAAGCCCCCTTCAAACACATGCAAGCAAGATTAAGGAATGGGGTCAACCTGGGCGACAGACACCACCTGCCTACCCATTGCTAAGCAGCCTCTCTGTGCTCTCGGTCATGACTCAAGGAATGGGGTCAACCTGGGCGACAGACACCACCTGCCTAGCCATTGCTAAGCAGCCTCTCTGTGCTCTCGGCCATGACTCTGATGACTGTGACAGTGGTTGAGGGCCTTCATATTACTACAGTGTTCTGGTTCGCATAATGGGTGCTTCCCTACTTCATGAAAGTGGCCGGACGCGGGACGCGGGAGGGACGGACAGAGCACCGAGCATAAGATGCTTCGCATCTATACTCCGTTTCACAAGCTGTTGGCAGTACAGTGGAAGGTACGTGCGCCCTCAGCCAATCACGACAGAGCGCACTACATAATTGTGTTCCTACGCGAATGTCGGTTCCGTGAACCTGACAAGTGGTCCCGCCTGTGTGGAAAAATGTGTACTATACTAATTAACTTTTTAAATTTTGTAGCAGGTGGCGCTTGGCACCATCTTGATCTGTTCTGTTTATTTTTGGACGGGCCGACTTCCGTTCCAAAGGACCTGGCATTGTCTATTAATATTTAGTGTGACTTGTTCCTATGAATTTTCGTCACATCAGAGCTTTTTTGAATTGTTTACGCAACGGGTATAGAAAAAAATATTTACTTTAATCATTCAATGAATCAATTTAAGTGAATCATTGAGTCAATTAACGAGCGAATCATGGAATAAATCAATCCGATGCTTTATTTTCCAATAAAAAAATGTTCTTTTTTTATGTTTGCTATTCTCACTGCAACATTACTGAATGATCCCGTCCTGTACGCACCACGCAATGATTGCCATGAGGTCGTTAGGAGGGCTCACATCTCATCGTCATCACAACTTGTATTTGGCGTCGCAGCTCCGCAGAAACCGACGGCGACTTTGCACAATGCGCCTCGCTTCTATGATAAATGCGTTCCGAGAGCGTTCCTTGTACTTGAAGCCACGCTGATTCAGCATCCTCTGCATCGTCGTTGTGGACACGCTCGGTAGCGTCTCGTCCTCTTCGAAACGCTGCACCACCTTTGCGATGGTTGGAATTTCACCTCTCTCAAAAAAGACGTACACCACCAATCGAAAACGCTCACGTCAAAATCGTCCAGCTTCTTCACCCGATCACGGCCTTTCCAATAAAGCGCTTCTTGTAGCAGGACTCTGCCCGCGTTCCCCGCCAGCGCTTTCCACCGATAGAGCGTTCGCTCGCTCACCTGGATATGTTTTTCCGTCCTCTTGGTGAGTGAATCCAAGCTTGCCCTTTCCCCGCACTCGACACCAAGCGCTACCGTTTAAAGCTATCTGCTTCTCCAGCTTGGGAAAATCACGCACGCTCGATGGATGGCTCACCGGCGACAGTTTGTGGGACGCGTTGCAGACACACGACCAACTCGGGCGACGCCATGTTGCCGAAAAGTGGCGCATCACCACCTCACAACAAGCATCCGCTCAGCCGCGTCCATGCGGGCTTTTTCTATTAAGTTCGTGAATTATTAAAACACTTTAGACGCTTCAAAACATCAATCCGTACCATACTGTTACGTTATGCGTTTGTAGTGTGCAAAATAGTTCTGGATTGCTAAAATAGTTGAGGAACTATTTGCTACGCTCACACAGCCCTGATTGGACAACAGAGCTCTACCTTTGGCTGCACTGCCAACAGCTTGTGAAACGGAGTATAAAATGACGGAGCCCACGCGCCTCATTCTCTCACGCGCAACGAGAACCGCCACCTCAACGCGACCCGGTACTACCCGAACGAGACCGCCAACGCGCCTCCGAGTACCAACCGTTCGCTTCCCGTCGCTCACCATCACCACGGCGCCGTTCTGTGTCTCCCCTGCGTCGCCGACCGAACCCGCTGGAGACGGAAAACTGACTGCCGCAGCTCCGGAGGCACGAGCTGCGTTGTCGTCACACTGTGCAAGTCCTCGCCTGTCCCCCACCGATGTTATAGAAATGTTCATCGAAGGTTTGCGGACTCACGCGCTTGTTGATACCGGTGCTGCCGTATCTGTGATGAGTCGAAAACTTTGTCGCTCTATAAGAAAGGTCACGACGCCACCTTCCGAGTTTTCGCTCAGTACGGTGAGCGCGCAACAAATTCATGCGGTTGGAGCTTGTACGGCCACAGTAGTTATCCAAGACGTTTTGTACCACATCGAGTTTCTCGTCTTGGCCACGTGTTCGCATGATGTTATACTCAGATGGGATTTCTTGGCGCACCACCACGCGGTCATTGACTACGCTCGCGCTATGGTGGAACTTTCCGTGTTTCCTGATGCCCCGTCTACCGACATGGAACAACCTCGTGTCGGCAACCTTGTTGTTGCCACTGACACTAAAGTTCCACCTCTTAGTGCCATCATGGTTCCTGCCCACTGTACTGAATTTTCTGGTGCTACCATTGTGTTCACGCCATCTGACGTTTTCAGTCGCCGCCACAGTACGTTGCTGCCATTTGCCGTTCTACCGCCTCATCAGCATGCGACTGGAATATTTGTTTGCAACCCCAGCTTATGCCCTCTCACTTTACACAGTAACGAGACGCTTGGCCACGTCCAGCCTGTCGACGAAAACGCTATCGTGCCCATTGAATCCTGCGAAACTGGCTCCAAACTTTCGAAACTGGCTCCAAACGACAAGAACTCTCGGCGTCGCATTCCAATGAGAAATGTATGATAATGAAGTGCAAATGAAATGCGACGATGGGCTCACTATTTGGTGAGGAATCTTGTTCAATGTCGCCTTACATGCTGATATTTAATTTATCTCTCATAGGTGCATCATTGTGGGAAGAAAGCTTTCAAAAATCAGTATTTTACCCTACGCAGTGGCTAGTCTTACATATTAATTGATTTTCTAAGGCGCGAATGGTTAGGCACGCACCATCGCAGTATATTTGTGTATTAATCTTAAATTTATTACGCAAGACGATGAAAGTTACGGGATATGTCAGTGGTGTGAATTTTTTTATTTTATTTATTCGTTCCTATCAAAACAGGCCTATAATATTGCTTACCTGTGGCAGTGGAATTGCAAGGTCCACCTGTATAAACAGAAGTAATACTAGGTCACTCAGTCTTGCCCTTCCAATATCTTTGAAAGAAGAGTACAAGCATAAAGCACAACGAATGTGTTTTTATACACACACATATATATATATATATATATATATATATATATATATATATATATATATATATATATATATATATATATATATATATATATATATATATGTATGATCACGTAGGAAAAATTGTTACGGAAAGGACTGACGTTTCGGCTGCGGGACCGGCCGAAACGTCAATTTCCACTTCTTTCCTTTATTCGTAGCGAGGGTCTCGTTCTGGCAGACTTGATGCTTTCTGGTAGTATGCTAGCGATTATTGGTCAGCTACCAGCTCGTGATAAGATCACGTGCTACGTGACGCCAACAGGCATAAAAAGAGTGTTCCACACTCGCCGTCACAGCTAGTGGCGGCACTGACTGACGGTCCCACGTTTAAATGCACATATATACCCTGTAAAGTGGACGGAGGGGAGGCCGCCGTGGTAGCTGAGTTGGTAGAGCATCGGACGCGTTATTAGAAACTCGCAGGTTCGGTCCCGGCCCATGGCAAGTCGTCTTTTCGTCCACTTTACTTTCTTCACATTTGCATTACACTTACTGCTAAATAACGTCCCCTATAATTTCCTCAGCATTATTGTCTGTTATAACTCATTAATATTGTGTCTAACAAGGAAAAACGAGGCCTTAAAATTTCCACTTCTTTCGTTCTAGCACCGATAGAGAACGATTCGTCAACGATGCAGTTAAAGGGCCACTAAACCACCCAGAGGTCGAAATTCAGATGTGGTGGGGAAGTTGTGCACGAGTGTACAACGAACACGGAGCCGTGAGAATTTTTCGAAACGGTGCCATAATAGCGGAGTTATAAGCGTTTGATCATCGAAACGCGGCGATCGCTCCTTTCTCTCTTTCCATCGCGGCCCTTCGTTGGTATCCTCTCCCAAAGCCGGTTCGCCCTCTCGCCGAGGCATACGTCATCGCCGACGCGCTGCTCGAAACACCGTCACTTCCGGTTGCCGCGACTCTCCGCACTCCGTGTGCTCCGTCGACTGCGTGCTTGTTGTCTAAAGTGCTGGACACATGGTGCGAATTCGGATGCGATTTGCCGTACAGCTGTTCGTGCCAACAGACGTGAAATACCTCATGATTGAATAAAGTGATGCTTGCAGTGTGCCATTTCTGCAAGGCAACGTCCGTTTCCGAACCACCAACGAGATATCGAGCCGTGAAGGAAGGCCGTTTCACAGGTAAACAGCGGCACCGGCCGTCTCGGCGAACCGGCTCGCTTCGTTCCCACCCTTGCTCTTCACGTCGAGGCCGTCGATAGCACCAATTGCGCGTGTAAACGCGTCATATAAGAGTACAAGTTTTTATCGTGTTGGCTAAAATAAGCGCTCGACAATGAGCTCGCGTTTGAGCGCAAGCGGCGCTACCGAGAGCGTCGGCCTAGCTAGGCCTACGCTCGTAGTCGTGAGTGAATGTGGGCTGTTGCGATGGTTGTAGCTCGCGAAGGCGTAGCTTTGTTGGCAATTTTCTTAGAGAACGAAGCGTGGCTGTGTGAGGTTGGTTGTTTTGTACTTAATGAAGAGGATACGCGATGTTTTCCGAGCGTGCAAGCTGAGGTGCCGTGTGTGGGCGGAGCCGGCGCGCTGATTGCTCGTTCGCCCCATGTGTCGTGAATCGTCGTCTCGTCGAAACGCCGCGTGCGGCGCCGCACGTCGGATCGGATGCCGAATCACACCATGTGTCCAGCGCTTAACCGCTGCTGTCGTGCCGGCCCGTCGAATCGTGCCAGTATGGACCCTGTGTTGCGCGCACGCCTTCAAAGGATCGCCAACATGATGGATCCGTCTAGGCAGGAACACAGTTGGTAGTGCGTTAGGCCTCAGGCGGGGTTGAATACCGGTGCCAAACTCCTGGACAAGGCGCTGGTCAAGATGGTAGTCTTCAGCAGCGAAGTGGCGCCCGCAAACACGTAAACCACTGTTGCGCGTTGATTTTGCTTCAACTCCGATGCGCTCAAGCCAAGCATTTCGTAAGGCGGCATCACGAGGTAACAAATGTCGCGTCTTTTCGTTTCTCTAGTCGACGCTGTTGCAGCCAAGCACCGCACACGGATGCACGAAAATCATCGCAAAACACAGTTGGATTTAGTTCGCGCAGTTGCGTCACGGGCCGCAGTATCTGACTCGCATGCGCGCACACGCGGGAAACACGACGAAAACGAGGAGCGCGGCCAGCTGATTGCTGACTTACCGGAAGTCGTAGTTCGTGTGCGACCAATCGCTGATGGCTTACACTCTACGTCAGATATTCACACCCTGACGTCAGGCTGAGGCCGGAAGGGCTCGGAAAGGAGGAGCGATTGTCTTTTGGAATTTGTGGCGCGCCCGCGGCTTATAGCGCTGCCGCGTGTGGCATCGTTCATCGTGACGGCATTCTGCACATGATGCGCGAGTTTACTTGACATGTTTGAAAAATATCGGAGGTGGTTTAGTGGCCCTTTAAAGCATGGCATCCGAGATCGAGCGCCGGCAAGCAATCTCGGAGGTCATGGTTTCAGCATCTTGATAGCAGCAACAAACACTGGCCGCGCTAGCATCGGGGGTCGCCCTAGACGCAGTTATGTGTCACTCTAGTTGTGTTCTTTGCATTTCGCTTCGTGTTAGCGTGTGACGGTTCGTTGTCGGGTTATTGCAGCCTCGACATGTACTAACGGTGTTCCGCCGCCGACTACTTCGAGTGCATAGCTCCGACTAATAAAACTGCTGTAGTAAGTGGTGCAGAAGGGCAACAATGTTGACGGGCGAAAGTGGTGCCTTGGTGGAACGAGTCGGAGGCCAGCGGGAAGTAGAACGCCTGCGCGCATTCGCGGCTCAAGCTACGAAATTCTGCCTCCCGTGTTGCTGAAGCGCAGTGTGGTAATGCATGCATGAGCATAGGGGAGCACGTGGGAGCGCACGTCGTGCCGTTTGTCTCCTTAATTGACGACGATTTCAAGAAGTGCACAGTATTAGTGTTTAGTACGTGTTTGTTGATGCCATCTTCGCGCGAGATTCCCGAAACGCTGTGTCCAGGTATAGGTTCAAAAGTTCAACTACCACAATGGTTAAACCATGATCATGGGCGTTAGTCGTCGCGATGGAGATGTGCCACTAGGCGTCGACGTGAGTGTCAGGAGCCACTAGGCGTCAATGTGGGTGCATCCACGTGACGGGGGATCCCGCTTAGAACGTGCGCCGCGTGTTCCGTCCTTACATGCTGAGACATGTGCGGAGCGTTTTTCAAAACATCGGAAAAGTCGCTCGCCATCGCCCCAGCGACGTCAGTCCCGCTTAGACCGAGCTCGCCGCTCTCGGTCTCCCTTTGACCGCCACTCGGGAAACTAGCCGGTGGAGCCGCCGGAGGTGATGGTGATCAGGGCTGGGCAAAGATACTTTGAAATTGTATCGCGATAGGATACAAGATACTCAGGCGAGAAGTATTGGAGATACAGATACAAGATATTTCTGGAATGAATGTATCCGATACGATACTTCCCAAGTGTATCTTAACATACTTCGATACATTTGTAAATTTGCTATTATAGGTCTATAAAATGAACTAGCAAATGCTTATGTACAGAAGTATTTATTGCAAATATCTTAATTGCTACTAAATTTGTTTAATTTTTATGAAATATCTGTTTCAATCTCGAAAGTTCTATTTTTCTTGCTCAGTGAATATTAGTTTCATTCCGAAACAAGTTATTGGGATTTGTTTACTGCACAGCTCTTTTATAAGCTGCGCTATCAGTGGTTTTGCGTTGTCATGGCGGCAACCTGTTACCTCGTCGCCATGTAGAGCAGTGTCACTGCTATACATGCGACGATGTAGCAAGTTGCCGTCTAATTGCAAGAACTTCAATAAGAAGCATCAGCACTATGGCACAAATAACTTTGCCCCTAAGCGTAGTGAGAGCTTTCGTAATACCGCATCACCCGACAGCTGCAGAGCAGCAACAATGCTGGTAGCGATATTTCTTGTGAAGCAGCATGTGAAGACGATAACTATCTAGTCAGCGCACACAGTTCGCTGAGGGCATAAAACTGCAATGACTTTTTTATCTTCAACTTATCTGCTTGCGTAAAGCAGCGTTCGTTAGCAACATATTCACTAACGGGCCATCTTTCACCGTTCCTTCTCCGTGAGCACTTGTGCCGCCCAGAAACTTCCCAGATGTATTGTACCTAGCAAAAAACATCGCAGGATGTCACTTCTTTTTACACTATTGCAACTTTTAGCTCTGATTTCCTGCTTATTTGTAGCATTAAAAAAAACTTTGCGCTGACCTCAAAAAAGGAAAACGAACATACCTAAGGGAAATAGCAAAGCGGTTCAGTATTAAAAAATGACAGTGAAGAAGTATACAGGGTGTTTCACGTAAGTAGAACCAAATATTAAAAGAACAGTTTAACCGCGTCTGAGTGAAACCAATGGAATATGGTTTACCGTCATGTAGCGTCAGTTATAGTAACTTTGCATTGAGCTTAATTGGTCAGTTAACTAAGATCAATTATGCGACATTTTTTTTAATATTCACTTTAGGTCCCAGCGCGTTCCGTCACAACGTAGAGCACATTGAAAAAATGACCGACGCAATTGTTTTTTTTTGTCGGCGTACATGCTGCACGGTGAATATTTTCTAGCTTTTAATGAAAGTGCGTAAAATATGTAATAAAACCACGTGACTGCGCTCGTGGGCTATCGTACTGCAGCGCTCTTAAACGTGCTTCGAACGATACAACTGGCACGCGGACCATCAGCCTATATCAGCTCCTCAGGGACGATACTGTTTCTTTGCCGAGTGTGGCGGTCAGAAATGTTGACGCGCTATGAAGCCGATGCCTGAAGCCGCGGCCGCTCATTTCAATGTGGTCCACGTGCCGTTTCTTTCGCTCGAAGCACGTCTGAGAGCACAGTAGCACAATATTAATCATATTTATCTAGCTTTCTTTAAACACCGAAGTAATCACTACTTAGCATGGAGCTTTCCACAAAAAAAATTAATGGATCCTTTTTGGAATGCCCTCTAGAACGTAACGAAACGCACTTGGCCCTAAATTGAATAAAATAAGTGTTTCATAATTCATCTAGAAACCAGAGTCACATGGCGTTAAATCCCAACGTTTGTTTTATTCACTTGAGGTTAACCCCTTTTTTGTGAATATTTGGTTCATGTTAGGCAAAATATCCTTTGTAAACACTACACAGGCGGTATGCGGAAAGATCTGAAGATAAAGCATGATGTATCTTCAGCTTAGGTGTTAAGGTCGGACAATAGAAAACTCAGTGTCAACGGAAAATAGCATAAAAGGGCTCGTAGGTATGAAAAAAAAGGAGCACTTGGTGCTGTTTCTGATATCCCTATCCTAACGTGTTTACAACCTTTTCTTATACTTTCCATTATTATAATGCAAACTGAATTTCGTTGTTTTATTAAACCGTAAGCAGCATTTTTCTTACTGTATACTCTAGGCACGCTCAGATTATTTTATGTTTGCCCTTAGCATCACCTTAACATCACAGTAAACTCACATGGAATGGAGATATTTAAATAGTAGCAATAACCCAGAGTTAGAAAGTCAGAATGAAGCAGGGAAGGAGTTTATGAGCAGGTTACAAAAGACATATTACCATAGGCGTGCGCAGAGTTCCCCTTAAGGGGGGGGCGAAGATTCGTCGCAGCGCCCCCCCTCCCTATTAAGTCAATGTATGGGGCACACTTTGCGCCCCCCCCTTCCTATTAAATCAGTGTATAGAGGCAGAATTTGCGCCCCCTTCTTAGGTGACTAGGGGGCGGCCGCCCCCTCTGCCCCCCCTCGTGCGCACGCCTATGCATATTACAGTAAACATACGAGCAGACACTATACAGAGGCTGTATAGGAAATGTGTGGGATGCAAACGGGTGACAGCAAAAAAGAGCACTCGTGCACTTGGAGTTAAGCTATCATAAAAAAGAATTCTTGAATTATTTAGCACGAAGAACAGAGATAAAGTACGCCAAAATATCTTCAGTAACGTAAATGCTTGTTCTATAGCATCAACACCGTGGTGCGACGGTTGCTAAACCACAAGACGCTAAGCAACCCCATTCTTGCATACTTGAGACTTTGCAACGAAGCACCACGCGAGGCTACTTCGATAACGACAATATAGTGGCATCCGAATTTAAGCTAAAGACGCCGCACGCACTGGAGTACGCAACACCAGGGGCGTAGCCAGAAATTTTTCAAGGAGGTGCCCTCCCCGAAATCTGGCGTAGCCAGATTTCGGGGAGGGCACCTCCTTGAAATGGTCATTTTTCGCTCTGTACGCCATGGCGAAAAAAAATTTCGCGGTGGGCACGTGCCCGGTGTGCCACCCCCTGGCTAAGCCACTGCGCAGCACAGTACCGTTGATACAAACAAGGTTCATGGCGCCGACAGAGCCAAAAAGGAAGAAACCATCAAAAAACGAAAGGTCGGCTGCGCGTAGACGTTCGCTCACTTGTTTCCGTCGAGATTGCTCGAGCGTCATCACGTAGCTCTTCTCCACATATAGGGACGCATATAGATATAATCGGTTGTGCTCACTGGAGCACACTGGCGGAAAGACAAAAGAATGTCACTGTCGCGTTAGTTTTATTGCGGAGGCTTAGTGGCAGCAGTATCTGTCTGAGAAGCACACTCCAGCCGACGTTTATTGTTTCTCATGTTGGCGTTTCTGCAGCAGTATGTTGTATCTTAAGATACACGATACATTATTGAATGTATCGGAAATACAGATACAGATACTCGTTTTGCGACACGTATCGCGATACAAATACAAGATACCCAAAGAGTATCTCAGATAGTATCTAAGACACATGTATCTTCGATACTTCCCAGCTCTGATGGTGATATACACTACTAGCACTGCAAATATTCTCGTTACTCCCCACCAGCGATACAACCTACTTGAAATTCTCGTTGATAATTTACCTGTGATTGCTCTTATCGATATCGGAGCACAAATATCTGTCATGAGCTCAAACCTACGCCGCAGCCTCCCAAAAACACTGACGCCCGCGATTGCACCTACCGTCCCTATAGCCGATGGGATTAGTCCTGCTGTGCATGGAATGTGCACTGCGCGAATCAGAATTTCTTACCATCACACTTTAGTTCTGTTCGCTGTACTTGAAAATTGTCCTCATGACCTCATCCTGGGAGTCGACTTTCGGACCACACACGCTGCGCTTATCGACTGCTCTGCAGGACTTCTTCGGGAAGAACTCCCTTCGTTCTCAGGTACAGCTACTGCCAGCCTACCCCGTCTACGCTCCCTCTGAATTCTGCGACGTCCACCGCACGCCGGAGTTCAAGTCCAGCTCTCGCCATTCCCACCATTACCCGACTGTGATGATGTTGATTCCTGACGTCGCCATGACGCGCAATGTCACACTCCCCAACACGATCACGATGGTGAGTTACAGACTAGTGAACTTCGTTCCCAGTCGTCAATTGTGGCTTCTCGGCGCAAGTTCTTCCTCGCGGCTTATCGTTTGCGCATCTGACACTGCTTGCCGACCATATAGTTTCCGCCTTGACCAGATATCAGCCACCCGATTCTTCATTTCCGTCCTTGTCTTCACGTTCCTGCTGCGACTACTTCACGCCAATGCCATCAGAGAAGCTGGCTTCAAAACAACTATATGCTCTCCGCCACGTCCTCATTTCCTTCCAGGACATCTGACTTCGCGACCTTAACTTGGAAGAGACATACGTGGTAACCCATCGCACTGATACTGCCATATTGATGCACGACCCGTTCATAGACGGCCCTACTATGTGTAAGCTCAAGAGCGTGCTGTTCTACAACGGGAGGTGCATTAAATGCTTCATTAGGGCATAATCAAACCCCCTTTCCTTACCTGGTCCTCGACCATTGTACCTGTTAAAAAGAACGATAGCTGGCGATTCTGTGCTGACTGCCGCCATTTCAACCATATTACCCAGAAGATGTGTATCTTCTCCCGCGTATAGACGACGCACTCGATTGCTTCCAGGGTGCCCGATATTTCTCTTCAATAGACCTGTTCTCAGTGTACTGGAACATCGCCGTGGACGATAGGAGAGAGAGAGCAGACCTGTGCGTCGGTCCCAAATTCACCGACGGCGGCACGTCAACGGCGCGAGGTTCATCGGATCGGCGGCGGCGTGGCGCGGGGGGAGGGGGGGTCGTAGATTTCAGATTTAAGAGTTGCTTTGGCATGAAATCTGTCCCTTGAACTAAAAAAAAATTACACCATCTCCCGCTAAAGGGAACCATGTGTGGATGCGAAGCAGCGGGGAGATGGTTAGCTTGAGCGGGAGAAACGTCGCCGCTCTCGTTTCGCGGCAGCGGCCCGGACGCTGCACAGGAGAGAGAATGAGGCGCGCTCCGTCATTTTTATACCGCGGTGCCCCCAGCGGAGTATGCAACTGTCGCACCACCGCTGTCGCGCGCCGCTCCGTAGATGATTCCTTGAAGAGAGAAGGGGGGAACCGTAGGAGAGGAGAGAGAGGGGGACGCGCATGCGCTGTGGGGGTGTGGGACGCGGGAGCCGCTCCGCAGAGTAGAGGATTCCTAAAGTAGAGAAAGCGGGTGAGCGTAGGAGAGACGGGTAGAGGACGCGCATGCGCTGTGGGGATGTCGGACGCGGGCGCCGCTCCGTCGAGTAGAGGATTCCTACAACAGAGAAAGGGGCTGAGCGTAGGACAGAGGGGGGAGAGGACGCGCATGCGCTGTGGGCGCCGCTCCGTAGAGTAGACGAAGGGGGGTGAGCGTAGGAGAGGAGAGATATGGGGAGGGGACGCGCATCCGCTGTCGGGGGAGTGTGGGACGCGGGGGGCCGCTCCGTAGAGTAGAGGATTCCTAGAGGAGAGGAAGGGGGGGTGAGCGTAGGAAACAGAGTGGGAGGGGACGCGCATGCGCTGTGGGACGCCGGAAGGAGGGACGGACTAAGCCCCCCTCCAAACACATGCAAGCAATATTAAGGAATGGGGTCAACCTGGGTGACAGACACCACCTGCCTAGCCATTGCTAAGCAGCCTCTCTGTGCTCTCGGCCATGACTCTGATGTCTGTGATAGGATTGACGGCCTTCATATTACTACAGTGTTCTGGTTCGCATAATGGGTGCCTCCCTACTTAATGAAAGTGGCCGGACGCGGGACGGGGGACGCGGGACGGACATAGCCCCGAGCATAAGATGCTTCGCATCTAAAAAATGTTTCTCCGAAATGGCAAAGCAGTGAATGCGATAGCAACATGTCGTAATGTTATAACGACCTAAGGCTTGCAGACAGGGTTGCCGTTGGTGGCTACTTTGCGCCAAATTCGCTACTTTTTGACCCCGTCTGGCGACAAAAATTTGCAGTTGGCGCCATGGCTATTTTCTGGCGACTTTTAAAGTGCTGATCTGGCGCATTAAGTAGCCATTCTTTTTCTCATTTTTGCAAAGTACATTGTTTTTAAGCTTTTCTCTCTCTTCAGCGGATGCGTAGGGTCGTCCTCCACCCACCAGTAGGCTGGTGCGCAACGAGGCACGCTTAGCGCGTCTCCAAATACGGAGTGGCGAAGTTGCGTGCATGGTGACGAACGCGTGGGCAGCTCGGTGCTGAAGCTTCCCGCCATCTATTCGGATGCTACGATCAAATTTTACGAATAATTCCGATGCGCAGTGCGTGTTCTCGTGTAAACTTTGGAAAACAGACATCTGCAACAAAATTTAGCTGGCCTGTTCATCTACAACCAGCATTTGGTCTGCAGCTTCAAAGAAAATCTGTGTCAACTTACATGTTCCTGCTGACTTGCTGGCTGGAATATTCTAATATAACTTTGTGTCTGGCAAGAACTCATATTTTCTACATAAAATATATACTCGCGTAATGAATTTATGATAATTCGTACATTTAATTTATTTCCAGCTTAACGGTGGCTTTCTATGGTCTTACTTATTCAAAATGGTATTATTTATTGATCAATACTAAAGAATCTGCTCATAATACGACTTCTGTTCCATTTGGCTACAAATTTGGCGATAATATTAAATGACACGGTTACTTTGGCTACTTTTGGCTTGAGTTCTGGCTCCTTTTCAAGTTCACCCAACGGCAACCCTGCTTGCAGATGACTTTATTTTTATTCGGTCTCGCGAAAGTGCAAATCACTGGTGTAAGGGAATGCGGAGGCTTCCGGGAAATAAGCGGTTTTCGTGCAGTTTGTCGTATCAGTGGTCACAGCACGAATCGGTGAGATCATAGCGCGCAGAAGGGTGTACGAGCCGTTTGCTGATGCCGGCCGAGATAGCGGGCACGCAAAAGGTCACGACAGCGCCCTTATGGTCAAAGTTCACAGTTGCTGCTTGAGCCACGCAGTCCATCTAGAGCTGCGTTCCTTCACACTTCTTCCTCCAGCGAAATACGGACAAGGCGCTTGCTTTCTGGTTCATGAGGCCTCTCACGCGGAGGGATGTTACCGCATGCGCCCTCCGTGCTACAGAGATGGACACCTTGCTTCATCCATGCTTCAGCTGTGTTTCTCGCCAGCGCCCGCCAGGTTTTACTCGCAGGTATAGATACAATGTGTGTATAAACGTTATTGATTTGGACTTTATACGGAAGATGACGGCGAAAATGAAAACCTGTACAGAGTGTCCATATAACTGTTATCGCAATAAAAAAATCTAGAAACCGTGATAGCGGGCTGGCCTTCTTTCTGGAGGGCTGCCTCGTTTTCGCTGCAGAGATCTTCCATTGGGAAAATCAAATTATCCGGTGCCTCTTCCATTGGTTTCGTTATCGCTTTCATTGCAATTGTTACAGGCGATAGCTCTTCGACATTTATTTGTTCATAAAGCAGCTGTACAATGTTTGCGCTAAGCGTCAGGCCAATCAGGATTTCCAGCTTGTCCGCTACAGGATGTTATTTGCGCATGCGCAATCCGAAACTCACAAAATGGAGCAAGATGAGTTCATCGTACATGATAATCATGCGAGGTGAAAAAGAATGGGTGGTCGAATGCGTGGTAAAGCAGGGTAGGAGACAATTCACAATTAATAGTTCTTGTATATAAACCAATCAAGAGCACGTGCCCTAATCATGTCACGTTATTTACCGTTCTGTTGTCACGAAGTGCGCCAGAAGAAACGAGAAACGCCAAGAGAGAATATCGCGTTCGATTTCATATTTTCAGAGGCTGTTTTGGGGCGCTTAGAAAAAGAGGGTGTGCAGACACGGACAAAAGAGAGTAGTCAAGACACCGCAAACGCCGATGACTGAAAAATCGTACAGCGGCTGAAAAGAAGGGAGACGAAAAAGAAAAATAATAAGGCACCTTCGCACTAGTGGTGCCAAGGCTGAAGGAAGGGCGGAGCTGGGCAGCCTTCTTTGTTTCTCGTCGATTTTCTCTTTCTTTACTCCTCTCTTTCTTTGCTCCTCTCTTTCTTTCAATTTCTCTCTTTCTGTTTTTGTGTCTTTTTTTCCTCTCTTTCTTGCTATTTCTATTTTTCTTCCTCTTTTTCTCTATTTTTATACGTGATTTTGCCGGTATTACGCCAAGCGACGATAACATACGACAACCCGGGCCCCTACAGGGCTCTGCATTTATCATGATCAAGGAGCTCGAAGAACAAGAGAAAGAAGACTGCTCCTTGGCGCGAGCGCGCGCTCACCATGCTACAGATGGCTATGATATACATGGTTTTGCCTGCGTTTCGCCAAGCTGCGACAGCATATGATGACAGCGTATGCTGACAGCATACGATGACAGCATACGACAGCCCGGGCCCCTATAGTTCTCTGCTCTTGAAATAATTATCTGAGCATTCCCAGGCAATAAGCGACACCTATTAGTCAGTTGCGCGTGACAGTCTACGTGAGATATAATTTGTTACTTTCTTGACTGCACTAAGTACATTAACCCATCGATATATACTGCTTATCTATTTTTATTATCTATGCACAATGTAGTAGGTCAGGTAGTAGTAGGTCCGAACACGATTAACGAAAGGGTCGATTGAAGTAAAAAAAAAGAGGATGTGTTGGGTGTGTTCAGATAAGAACGTCGGTGCATGTCCGCCGGCCCCCTTTAATGCGTGTCGGCCCCCAGCCGACACGCACCGTCTGCGTTATCACATTACCGACGTGCCACGGGAAGCGAGAAATATCCAGCGGTGGATCCTCTCCAGCCACCTCCTTTATGAGGCGTACGCAGGCTCACATGCGCGAAAAATTTTGAAAGCGATTCCTGCGAAGAGTGCGACTCATTATCGCGGCATGCTCAGTGGCTGGGACCCGTGTAGAAGTTTTTGTGATTTGCGTAAAAAAATGTAGTAATAATTTTCTCTTCAAAAGGAACTATTCCTGTTTTATTCCTGACAATCCGTCAATCCACAGAAGACATTCGAGACCTAAAAATAACGATAATGGCAACTATTGCTTCATGCTCGCTCAATGTTGTGGTTACTCACTATACGTCAATTCGGCCACATTTCGTGCTTCGTAGTTCCGACCTCACAAAAATAATGCAACATGTTTTTACAGATTAAGTTAGAACACATGCTTGGCTTTAATTATGGAGAGTTTAAAGAAAATCGAAGATGGTGTTTTTTTTTTAAATGATCTTCAAAATATTGCATTTTGAGAGACATGTCCTCAGTTGAAGATTTGTGGTTAACGTTTGAAGCCACTCTCAGGTATTTCGTTAAGCACACTTGTTTATCAAACATAGGACAATGTTTTTTAGAAACTTTGGAATGTCTGGCGTTTATACTTGCGGAGGAAAAAAAATCTTGAATGTGAGCATTATTGAGCTTTGTGTCGATTTCGCGATTTTTTTCCCTTAGCAGAACAACATAAGAACTGCAAAGTAATAATTTTTTCTCAACGCAAACTATCCGTAGTATGTGGAGAAAATTTCTCGGACCTACAGCTACAATAGTGTTTTTGTAGCGTCTCATCGAAAATCCCATTTTCGCGAAATTCGAAAGAGGCGGTGGCGGCTCAGTCGACACTTGTGAATTTTTTTTAAAGAAGGAGAAATTTTTTCTGGCGAAACCAAAAGTGGTTTTGTGGTCATGGGGACTCGGAAAACAAAATATATTTTTTTCGGCGAAATTAAAGGGGGTCGGCGGACATGCACCGACGTTCTTATCTGAACACACCCTGTTGCATGGCAGCTAAGTTGCAGTTAGGAACCAACGTATGGTAACTTATATACGATTATGTTGGTTTTAACTGCGACTTATCCGCGATACAACACATTTTTTTTATTTCGATAGATCGTTTTCTTAATCGTAGTGGTCTTTCTACTTCTAAATTTAGCGTATAGGTGACGGTGTGTTGCACACATCGGTACCACTTCTCGGTGCGGCGTAAAGATACTATGCAGGCCGTCAGCGAACAGCTCCATGTGGTTAAATGCAGTCTAGTGGGTTTCACGTTCCTCGTTGACTCAGGCTAATACTAGCTGGTCAATAATTTAAATAAGCACGGACAAAGTAGATTATGTTGTCTAGATGTTCCCCGCGTCCGTGCAGTTTTACTTACCGCTAGGACACATTGTTACGAAGTATAAACACGTACAAACGCAGAGAGTGGTAGAACGCAAAATCAAAAATATTTTTCTGTCTTAAAACAAAGAGTTATTTGATAAAACTTTCTGAGTGAGTAGCCAATGAAGGTTGCTAGTCAATCTGCTATTGAGCATATTTTTACTAGGAACACCTCAATGTTGAACTTACGACCAAACATGCGCGAAAATGAACATTTTTGCAACTTTGTCGCCACCTGTACACTTTATTTCGCACTATATGCGTCTCAAAGCATTTTTAATGTATAGTAAAACTTCCTGGCCATACGCTAATACCAACTATCACATTTCGCTGAATGTTATCTTTCTATAAAACTGTTTGATATGGACCATATTGTCCTTATTCATAGCTGCATAAAAAATCAACGAAAGCGTAAACGTTCTTAAACTTCGTTCTAAAGGTAAAAATTTGTCCTAACCTAATTTAGGAAAAATGGATTTTTGGACAACCCGTTTTACGAGGCATGGTTTCGAGATTTCCGACAAAAATTCGCATTAGGCTTGCGGTACTGAAAAATGTTTTTTCGCAAAAAATATTTTGGAGGGAGGACTTTTTCGCTTTAGTTAGGTAGTCCTGATTTTTTTTTTTCAAGCAAATCGCAGACGGTCGAGCACCAAGGTTGGGACAGTTGGCGTGGAATCACCCGTATACCAAAATTGGTATGCCGAGACATTGCTGTGACTAACATAAATGACTGGTGGTAATATGAAAACCATGAGATTTGCCATCTACAGCATGATTTCCATGCCACGCTCATGGCACCCTCGCGGCCCTTTCGCTAGCTGGATACACATGAAAGTTTGTATTGTGTGACATGAGTGTATTACGAACATGCACGACAAGTGGTAATACGGAAATCATGACATGTCATGTGCAACATGACTTGCATGCCACGCTCATGGCACGCTCGCGGCCGTTTCGCTAGCTTGATATACACCAAATTTGGTACTGCGTGTAGGAAAAAAATTGGCCGCGTATCCGCGTGCTTCGCTGCAAATGTCGTCGAAAGACGATAGTCTTGTGCCGACTGCACTGCATGAGCGGCATGAGTACCACAATTTAATAGCTGGGCTAGCCGCTGGGCTCGTTTTTCGGACGTTTTCCGGGCGCGCTTAGACGGACGCCGGCGTTTCTCCGCTTAAATTTGGTCGTCGGTCTTTTCTCTGCGTTCTCTGATCATGTCTTGTAGAGTGGGTCGTATTTCATCAAGGGGCCATATATGTTTTGCCTTGCCTGAGACAGCGCTCTTCTACGATGAATCAGCCGCATCTGGCTGGCATTGATAAAACAGAAGAGGACGCCATCTACAGCGCTACCGGGGAACATCGGCTTGTGTTGAACAATGCTGCTGCCAGGTGGCAGCACCACAGCCAGCCACAGCGTCGAAGTTAAATCACTGGGCGGAGACTTGTTTTGTACACAGCAGCGCCGCGTAATAAACACTAGGATCTTTATAATTACGTATCTGTAGATTTTGTTTTAAAGGAACACTGTGAATAGTACTAAGGTATTGATGTTGTGCCTCAGGTATGCGTAATATTTGATTTTTAATTGCCCACGCTCACCCGTATGAACACATGCTTCTTGGTCAAGATTGGAGGTCGTAAGGCAGGGGGTTAAAGTTTGGCCAGCTAGCTGATTCGTGTGACGTGCCGACAAACAGAGAAACAGACAGACAGACCAAAATTTCTCCGTTTAGGTATCCCAAGAAAGACTATCGTCTTTAATAAATGACAACTGGTAATATGGACATCATGACATGTCATGTGCAACTTAACTTGCATGGCACGCTCATGGCACACTCGCGGCCGTTTCGCTAGCTTGATACACACAAAAACATGTTTTGCTTGACGTGGCTCTATGACGAACATAAATGACAAGTGGTAATATGACAATCATGGCGTTCATGTCATGTACAGCATGACTTGCATGCCCCGCTCATTGTGCACTCGCGGCAAGCTCACTTGCTTGGTATACACCAAATCTGGTATTGCGTGACGTGACTGTATGACGAACATACATGGCGGGTGGTAATATGAATATCATGAGAATTTTGTCATGTAGAGCATGGTCTATATGCTACAGACATGGTGCGTTCTCGGCTGTTTCGCTAGCTTGATATACACTAAATTTGGTATTGTGTGACGTGACTGTATGACGAACATGACTGACAAGTGGTAATATGGATATCATGACATGTCATGTGCAACATGACTTGCATGCTATAGTCATGGTGCGTTCGGGGCCGTTTCGCTAGCTTGATACACACTAAAAATCGTTTTGCACGACGGGGCTGTATTACGAACATAAATGGAAGTTCCTAACAAGCAAATGATGACATGCGTTTCATGTACAGCATGATTATCTCCTTGCTGGCTGCTTGGCATCACATCGATTCCCACAATGAGTGGTGTCTGCCGTTTTTTTTTTTATTTACGGAATGCTCTCGTGAGTTTTGAGCGCATGATGGACTCTCTCCTTCGAGGCATGAAGTGGTCCGTCTGTCTTTGCTATCAGGACGGTGTTATTGTTTTTGCACTACTTTCGATAACCATCTTTTTTGCCTGTCTGCCATGCTTCACGTTTCTCTACGCCCCAACCTTCAACTTAACTCGTCAAAATGTCGCTTTGCACAACACCAAATCTGCATACTCGGCCACCTTGCTGTCGCTGCGGGCGTACTACCAGGTCCTGGGAAAGTGCGTGCAGTTCGAGATTTCCCCCACACCCCGCTCGGCCAAGGACATCCGCAGTTTTCTTGGACTGTGCTCCTACTTACTTCCTTTTGTCCAGAACTCCGCCGAAGTAGCCCGTGCTCTGACCTTCCTACTGAAAAAGGACGTGGCTTTCACCTGGGGCGAACATAAAGCAAACGCCTTCTCATTGCTCGTTGCTCCGTAGTAGCACACTTGGACCCGTCCGCACAACAGCAGCACAGCATGCAACACGTCGTCGCGCACGCAAGTAGTCTTTTGTCGCCATCGGAACAAAATCATTTGATTACAGAACGCAAGGGCTGAGCTCTCGTCGCCGCCATCGCGAAATTCCGACCGTACCTGTATGGTAGACATTTGTCCGTAATTACAGACCATGATGCGCTATGCTCGCTCTCCTCGCTCACGGACCCCACGGGATGGCTCGGCCACTGGGCGCAGCGCTTGCAAAAGTATACATTTACTGTATCCAATAAATCTCGACAACTTCACAACGATGCCAACTGCTTGTCTCGGCACCCTGTCGATGCCCCTGAAACGACGGAAGATCAACATGATGCACTTGTTCTCGTCATTACAGACTTCGTCAACAGAGCTGCTGACGCCGCCACTCATCTTTTCGGTCTATAATAGATGGTCTGCAATCTTGGGAACCTGACCGTCCCCTACAGATGTTCGTCTTTCCACAGCGATATCGCCACACCCACTCCGGTCTTTCTCTTTAACGTCCCATTGCAATGTAACTACTGTCTTGCGCAAAAGCGCGCCCGAATGACAGGGAACAAGATAATGTTAGCACCTTCCGATCAGATTACGTGCTCAACGCGAACGTTACAGTGTGTTCTGGAACTTACGCGGCCGCTACCGATAACGCTAGAATCTTCGATGATACATGTATCAAAGCCGACGCGCTTGACCGCTTGTCAGTTTTTTTTCGACGGCAGGCGCTCTGTTCGCCGCTATCATTGTACAGCATGTCTTGCTTTCTGTAATCTGAGTTTCCGTTTCCAGGGCACAAGTTCGGCAAAATAAAGAGTTTAATCTTGGACACGTCGCCTGCTGCCTTCGTCGACGTCACAACCACGTGACAATATCTTGCACCGCTAAAACGCCCGCTCTGACAGTTCTGAGCTTTTGATCGTTGTTCCTGAGCATATCCGCTCGAATGGTTTCGGCCGGATTCGCGATGCAACCACCACCGCACACTTAAGGGTGTCCGCACGTATGACCGCATTCGCCGGCGGTTTTTTTGGCCTGGCCTGTACTGTTCCATGCGACACTGCGTTGCGGCATGAGACCTCCGTCAGAGGCGCAAGACATCTGAACTATTGCCTGCTGGCTGCCTTTAGCCCACTAAAATACTAGATGAGCCACTTGTCCGAGTTCACCTTGACGTCCAAGGACCTTTTCTCGTGTCGGCCACCTGTAATAAATGGATTGCCGTCGCTTCCGACTTCGCAACGCGGTATGCCGTCAAACGAGCATTTCCCACTGGCTGCGCTACTGATCTAGAAGATTTTATTATTAATGATATCATTCTGCGTCGTGGTGCTCCTCATCAAATGATCACAGACCACGGTGACTGTTTAATATCTGAAGAAGTCGATGACTTCGTCAATGTTACAAGGATTAAACTATATCTACTGGGTATATTTCATACCACTATCCCTCAAGAGGAAGGTATATAACAGCTACATATTACCGGTACTTACCTACGGAGCAGAAACCTGGAGGCTTACAAAGAGGGTTCAACTTAAACTGAGGACGACGCAGCGAGCGATGGAAAGGAAAATGATAGGTGTAACCTTAAGAGACAGGAAGAGAGCAGAGGGGGGTCAGGGAACAAACGGGGTTAAGGATATCATAGTTGAAATCAAGAAGAAGAAATGGATATGGGCCGGGCACGTAGCACGTCGGTAGGATAACCGCTGGTCATTAAGGGTAACTGGATTCCAAGAGATGGCAAACGCGTGAGGGGGGAGACAGAAAATTAGGTGGGTCGACGAGATTAAGAAGTTTGCAGGTATAACGTGGCAGCAGAAAGCACAGGACCGGGTTGATTGGCGAAACATGGGAGAGGCCTTTGCCCTGCAGTGGGCGTAGACAGGCTGATGATGATGATGATATTTCATAGCTGCCGCAGTCCAAGCGCGGTCCACTGAGCACTTCGTCGTCGTCATTCTCTGTCATCCCCGCGCCCGCGACAATGTACATATACATATACATAAACAAGAAGTTTAGGGTGCAGCATTGTTTATAAAACAGAAAACAAGTTAGACGGTAATGGCGAAAGCAGCGAAAGCGCCGAGCCAACGAAACGTCTTCATTTTGCCCGTGCGGTAACCCCAGCCTTTTCGAGAAGCGCTCATCGTCTTCACTACATTTCCTTGCCCTCCTAAAAAGAGCCACTGAGGTGACTTAGGGGCAACAAGCGTGAGATGGGTTGTAGAAAAGTCTGAGCCGTTGTATGTGAACTCTAAGTCCACGGCGTCATTGATCAGTGAACGGAGTAAGCGGCTCCACTGTGTAATTCACAGGTGATGACTTTTTCTCACCACACGGTAATTCAGGGCCATGGTGCTTGGAAACAAGATTCGCTCGCCGGCAACGGCTTGCTGAATGGCTGCAAAACGATAGAAATGCATCCGAGGTGTGAGATGCCGGTGGCTTCGAAATATTGCGATGGTATTTCCGGCGTTGCTGATCAGCAGTAGCAAAGGTGTGGGCAATCTGGTGACTCTCCTTTACATATTTAAGCAGCTTGTGACACTGACGCCGACTCAGCAACATCAGGGCAGCTAGGAAGGATGGCGTCTAGTGTGCAAATGGTCACGCGCCCGTGAAAGAGGAAGTATGGAGAGAGTCACACTACAAGCAATACACGGTGTACACCTATAGTGGCTAACAGTTCGTAGGGTGTCGAAAATCTAATCAGCGTTGATGTCCGTCGGCACTCATACATGAGGCATCGAACATTCGAGCCATATCGCTGGTGCTCGCATAAGCTCTCGCATAAATATAACTATTCGCACAGTGCGTGTAATCTTAAAGGGGCCCTGCAACACTTTTCCAAGTAGCCATGGAATGGATTCACTAAAGGAGCTTATTTCCTCACGAATTCACCACCACAAAAATTTTTAGAATCCGTCTAGTAGGAACGGAGTTACAAAATTTTGTAGCACGCTTCAACTGCATTCTCTCTTCTCTCGTCCCGACAAAAGCGCTGGAAGCTAGGCAGGGAGGGATCGCACGGGGAAAGAAAATACGTCACGCGCGCCTCGTGACCTTGAGCTCTTTTTTCTCTATTTTTTTTCTTCGGATACGTGTTTTTTCAGTGCGAACGCGCGCGCACGCGTGGACAAGTCGCGGCCTCCCTCGGGGGCCCGAGTAACGACCGAGCGCGCCATGCTCAAATCAGCCAATGGCTGATACAATGCCCGCGACGGGAGATTTTTCAGCTTGCACCGTCATTTGCCGAGAGAACAGAAAGGAATTTTTAGCTGACTTTGAGAATTTATTGTGAATTCCAGACCGCGTGGTGCGCTATAATATTTGGCTCGCGTGTTCTCGGGAGCCTCGACTACCGATCGGCGGCGTTTTCTGACCATGCTCAAAAAGTGTTGCAGCGCCCCTTTAATAGAACGAGCTCAAACATTCGCGAAGCTTCTAAGACATTCCGGCCCGTTCTGTGCCCAGCGTTGCTAATTTCCGAGTGAGACCTGAACACATCAAAAGGAACCAATAAACACGCGTGGCTATAAGTACTGGGGCTTGCGTGGGTGAGTACGTGTTGCTCGCTTAAATATTTTGCATCAGCTGCTCGCCGAAATACGTAACAATCAACGGCATACGGGTTCATGCGGGCCAGTTCAGAGCACCAACTGCTCCAGCTTGCTTGCGCTTCTGGCTGAAGCGCACGCATTTTTTTTCGACAGGTTTTGAAAAATAGTCGCTTTCCTCTCAGCGAAAATGGAGCTAGATACTCGAAAGGATCCTACAATCTTGAACGTCTGGAGCACCGTGAGCTTGGTATAAGGCTTATCGCTGCAAAGCGAGACGCTTCGCGCACCATCAGGAAAATTTCGCCACCTACACATTCCTATGGCACACCTTGGAAATTAAAAATGGTACTCTTGTCTGCCGCGGTGGCGTAGCGGTTACAGTGCTCGGCTGCTTACCCGAAGGTCGCGAGTTCGATGCCGGCCGCCGCGGCCACATTTCGATGGAGGCGAAATACTAGTGTCCATGTACTGTGGGATGCCAGCGAATGTTAAATAACATCAGATTGTCATGCTTTCCGGAGGTTTTCACTACGGCGTCCCTCATAATCACATCGTGGTTTTGAACGTAAAACCCTCGATATTTATGTTAAAAGTGGTACTTTTTCCGGCTCCGTCTTCAATGGCAAAGTTGTCGCACATGAAGCTTTCCCACAAATTATTTGAACTGCAATACCAGCTGCGCTGCTCATGGAACTGTGAAAGCACTGCTTTCCACAAGCCCAGAATCTCTTTCGTGGGTCGCTGCAGAGTGTTGCAGTGTTTTTATGCAGACTGGGAAGTCTCACGAGTAGGTCGTCGACGTACGAGACTTTCTATATGAATGCTAACGTCTGCGGATATTGTTCTCGGTAGATCGCTAGGTTTCAGGCTTTATTTATTTATTATTTATTTGTTTACACGTAATGTCAGTCCCTTGAGGGACTATAACAGGGAGGCGAAAAACAATGAAAAAGTAGTCAGTGAACCAAGCATATAGATATCTATATATATAATTGCAGAAAGGAAAACACGCTGGCCCCAGTACAATATGGAACACAAGATAGTACGACGCACGTTGGTTTTGCACGGTACATTTTCTGACGTTTCGGCTGGTGGTCTTTGACAAAGGCTGAACCACCAGCTGAAACATCAGAAAATATAACGTGCAAAACTAAGGAGCGTCGTACTCTCTTTTGTTCCTTATATATATATATATATATATATATATATATATATATATATATATATATATATATATATATATATATATATATATATATATATATATAAACCGCCTGGCAACGGGCGCCAACCGCCCGTTGCCAGGCGGTTGGCGCGCGTGACTGTGCAAGTTGTAGCGAGCGTGGGCGAAGAAACCACCGCAGTCTTATCGGCCTACTGCTGCAACGCAGCCGGCGGGTAGTGGTCGCAGCTGATTTTGTTCGCTCAAACCACGGCTGAGAGCAGCACGGTCGCGGCGCGCGAATGCGCTAGTCACGTGGTATTTTTTGTATTTCGCGGGCTTTCTTTGCAGCATGGAAAAATTGGTACGCGTAAAACTTTCTTTATCGCAAATGATGCAAAGGGGGTTTTTGAAGACGCCCTCCAATTTTGCAACTCTCATTTCTTGCGTAAAGTCAATATTTATCAATTTAGTAAATTAATCCTAATTAACAAATTCGTTAATTACAATATATATATATATATATTGTACTGATTGTGAATGACATGCTCCGCTGTTACGGAAGAAGACGATCGGTGGCTGTGGTTGTTGCTCGCGCACGCGCTTGCCGGTAGCTAGATTTGCCTGATAAAGAGCCTTTCACGAAGCTACGTACGTCTGACCCCTTCTCGACGTACAACACCCCCATTTTACGTGGTGGAGGAGCCGGGGTTCCCGACAACCTGGAACTTCGCAACCGTACGCTACCATCGCCTTTCACCATGACTGATCCTGGCCCTTCGCAAGCTGCCGCAGCAACGACAGTCTTCTGTACTGGCGCGCCTCGGCAACGCGACCCACCCATATTTCGTGGCAACGACGAGCACGACGTCGAGGATTGGATCGCCGACTATGAAATAGTAAACGCTTCCAACAAATGCGACGAGTGCGACAAGCTCACGAACGTGCGCTTTTACCTTGCTGATGTGGCCAGCCTCCGGTTTAAAAACCATGAGGGTGAAATCACCAACTGGTCGACCTTTAAGACGACCATCGCCGCGGTCTTCGGACGTCCCGCCGTTCGCAGACTTCGCGCGGAACAACGTCTACGTAGTCGAGTCCAGCGCAGGGACGAAACCTTTACAAGTTACATCGAAGATGTCTTGTCTCTCTCCAAGCGCGTCGACCCATCTCTCCCCGAACTCGACAAAATCAAGCACATCATGAAAGGAGTCGACGACGATACGTTCCAGATGCTCGTCGCTAGGAATCCTCAGACTGTCGCCGACGTGGTCCAACTCTGTCAGTCGCATGACGAGTTGCGAAAGCAGCGTGTCTCAACGCGCCGTGCAGCCGAAGATACGGCTGAGGTTTCCGCCCTTGTCAACGACGTCGCTGCTGATCCCACCGTACTACTGCCACAGATCAAGCAGTTCATTCGCGAGGAAGTTGCGCGTCAACTTTCTCTCGTCACCCAAACAACCGAGCCAGTCACATCATTAGACCCACGTCTACGCCAGGTCATTGAGACCCAAGTCGCGCAGGCACTACCGCCATCGCCGCCTGTCTCTACACCGCTGACGTACGCTGCCGTCGTTTCCAGACCACCGCCCACACCTGTTTCTGGCGCCTACCGGGTCACCGGGTCCTACACGACGACGCCATCCACACACACGGTGCCCCATCCTACTGCGCCCTCCGGACCTTCTGTCGTTAGCCCATGGCGTACCTTCGACAACCGGCCTATATGTTTTGCGTGCGGTTTTGTGGGGCATATAGCACGCTACTGTCGCCGTCGCAACTTCCAGCCTCAGGATGGTGGGACTTCCACAAATTATCAAGCTGCCCAGCATCCCCAACGACCTCGCATTACACTGCGCCTACGGCTCAGTGCATAGCTCGGGTAGTTATTCAATATGTTTGGTATGCCGTCAAGTTTGTCGTTCTGCCCCGCTCATCCTACGACGTCACACTAGGATGGGATTTCCTTTTCAACCCATCAGGCCCTCGTAGACTGCGCTCGTGCTGAACTCACACTGACGACTCCGTGCCCTGACCTAGACGACCACAGTCCCCCTAAAGTGTTTGCCGCAGCTGACGTCCACATCGCGCCTTTGTCCGCCGTACTAGTGCCTGTGTTTTCACCTGCTGCCACTAACTCAACACTACTGTTTCAACCATACGCAGCTAGTGCGCGCCAACGAACCTTCGTCCTCCCGTTTGCCATCATCATCTTTTCCAATGGTTCCGCGGCACTTTACGCGTGCAACGTCTCTGCTTGTCCGTACCTCCTACTACGCGGCGAATGTCGGGGAGCCTCGAGACCTTGAATTGCATTTTCGAAGACCCGATGCTTCCAGACAAGGCACCACTCCCGACTTGTACCATTACACCTGCAACTGACGCCGATGTCCCTATGGATGTACTCTGCAAATCCATCGATTCCAACCTCACGCCTGGGCAGCAGGAAGAGCTGGTCAAGGTCCTCCAGCGCTTTCGAGCCTCCTTCGACCACGACCAGCCTTCCTTAGGTCGAGCGTCAGCTGTTGTTCACCGTATTGACACCGGTCAACAGGCACCATTGCGACAGCGTCCATACCGCGTGTCAACTGCCGAACGCCGTGTCATCGATGAACAGGTCGACGACATGCTCGAACGTGGCATAATCCAACCTTCCAGCAGTCCCTGGGCCTCTCCAGTTGTGCTGGTGAAGAAAAAGGACGGATCCATTAGGTTCTGCATGGATTATCGGCGTCTCAACCGAATCACGCGCAAGGATGTCTATCCTCTGCCGCGTATTGACGACGCCTTAGACTGCCTACAGGGAGCACAATTTTTCTCTTCCTTAGATCTGCGCTCTGGATACTGGCAGGTAACCATGGCGGAGGCCGATCGAGAAAAAACAGCTTTCGTCACGCCCGACGGGCTCTACGATTTCACAGTCATGCCGTTCGGCCTCTGGAATGCCCCCTGCTACTTTCGAGCGAATGATGGACACGATCCTTCGAGGCCTTAGTGGAATCGGTGGAAAAGACGACATTGTCGTTTTTTCCACCGATTTTTCGACCCATTTAACTCGCCTCGAGCAAGTTCTCGCCTGCCTCTCTGCCGTGGGACTGCAACTGAACCTGAAGAAATGCCACTTCGCCGCTCGAAGGCTTACGATCCTAGGCCACGTGGTTTCGAAGGACGGCATTCTTCCTGACCCTGCCAAACTTACAGCTGTTTCAGCGTTTCCCAAACCGACTACCATCAAACAGCTCCGAAGCTTCATTGGTCTTTGTTCGTATTTCCGGCGCTTCGTCCGCAATTTCGTGACCATCATCGCTCCTTTGACCAAGCTCCTCGCTGGCTCCAGAGATCTTTCGGCATGGTCTCCCGCTTGTGACGAGGCATTCGACGAACTGCGCCGCATCCTCACGTCGCCGCCTATTCTGCGACACTATGACCCATCTGCACCCGCAGAGATCCACACAGACGCTAGCAGTGTCGGGCTAGGCGCTATTCTTGCGGAGCGGAAAGATGGCTTCCAAGAGTGCGTTGTTGCCTACGCAAGCCGCACTCTAAGCAAAGCCGAAAGCAACTATTCCGTCACAGAAGAGGAATGTGTGATGAAGTACCCGAAAAAAATTCGATCGTAGCAGACGAGAGCGCTGCATCCCCTAGAAGAAGACGAAGAAAGAAAGCAGTTCGGAAGCTCGCGCAGAAGAAAAAGAGAAAAAAGAAGGAGCTCGCGCAGAAGAGAGCTGTTGGAACGACGGCAAGACGTGGCGAGAGAGCCTAGGCCGAACCCGCAACTACGCGCGAGGTTCAGAAAGCCGGGCTCCTGTCTTCGAGCCGTTGGAGTCGTCGGACCATGGCGTGACCTGTTACGAGTTCCGGGAAAGCCTGCTGCCGGACGTCTTCCAGACTGCGAGCGTGCTCGAGACGCCGGAACCATCTGCTACATCAAGCGAGCTGTGGCCGTCTACTGCTGGCGACTTCGCCTGAGCCTGGGGTCCGTCTGCACCGGGACGTTCGCCTGCGCACACAAGCGACCGGCCACCCTGCAGGGAAGCCACGAGCCGCACCCCGCAAGGCACCGGACTCTGCAGACTTGTGAGACTGCGCTAGTTTTTTTTTCTGTTTGTCACGTGCACCGGCCCGTAGTATTGTCCTTCTTGTAATGTCTTTGTCGTCTAATATAACTGCCTTGTGTCCGCGCTGTCTCGATCCTCTTCGCGTCACACGCCGTGCGATGTGACGAACCTAACCATCACAGAATGCCTTGCGATTATTTGGGCGATATAGAAATTTCTGCCTTACTTGTACGGGCGCCCTTTTGACGTCGTGACGGACCATCACGCCCTTTGCTGGTTGTCGTCACTCTAGGATCCAAGTGGTCGCCTCGAACGATGGGCGTTACGTCTACAAGAGTACGATATCCGCGTGGTGTATCGCTCCGGCCGCAAACATTCGGACGCCGACGCCCTCTCCTGTTCGCCCCTTTCTACGGACCCTGCCTGCTGCACATATACTATCTGTGATACCACTGCCCTTACCATCTCCGACATGCCATCTGAGCAACGCAAGGACTCGTGGCTTGCTTCCATTCTGGACATCCTGGCTGGTCGGACCGCTTCTTCCTCTACTCGCACGTTGCGTCGGCAAGCCGAGCACTTCACCACTCGCGAAGACGTGCTGTACCAACGAAATTACACACCTGGTGGCCGTCAGTGGCTACTCGTCACTCCACGTCACCTGCGGTCCGAAATTTGTTCCACGTTCCATGACGACCCCCAATGTGGCCATGCAGGTTTCCTAAAGACATTCTCGCATCAGGCTCCGATATTACTGGCGTGGTATGTACCGTTTTATTCGACAGTGCGTTCGGGCTTGTCCCACATGCCAGAGACGTCACGACTGAAAGCCAGCAGGAAGAACGACGAAGTGACGAGCAGGAGCAGCAACCACCGCTCCTCGCAGGAAGACGACGTTGGCGCGACTGCTCTTGTGATCTGTCAATACAGACCTTGTTTTTCGTTGTCGCACCGTGGTCCTGCGTCCTGTTCTTTACGCTTTGCGACAGTATATTATAACTGTGCTCCGCCGTGCCGCGCCGCCGCTGCCTCCGCTGAAGTCCCGAGAGTGACCGCGTCGCCTTTAGTCTTTCATTTTAACCCGAACGGAGAATCTGGACATCAAATACATCACTTCAGCGGCGGAGCTCTTGTCGATGTGTCCATGTAATTGACCCCTGATGGATGGGAGCTCGGCCAGCAGTGGTCCCTCTCTTTCCGGTTCTTGCAATTCAACGTCATTTTGACGTCACAAATTTTCCACAACTCTCGACTCACATTAGAGGAACTGAATCCAGAGGGGGAAAAAAATAGGAGAGAGCGCGCATGTCATCTATAAGCCATCCTTTTATAAAACCGCTACCTCCTCAGGCTCGTGTCACAATTCCCACCATTATATTGTTTCTTTTCCTTTTTCTTGGTGAGCTCACGGGAAAAAAAACAAACGAAAATTGGTTTTTTTCCTAGCCTCCTCAAACCAACGTCCTCCGACTCCGCTGCCCCCCTTGTGCTCGATGCTGTGGTTCATGTTCATGAGCATGCTCATGTTTAATTTTTTTGGCAGGGGAGTGTGTCCGCTAGTGGACACACTCCCCTGTCCGCTAGTGGACTGTCAATGTGTCCGCTGGTGGACTGTGTCCGCTAGCGGACTGTCAATTTTTTGCCGCAGCTAAGTGGCTAGAGTTATGCGACCAGCGTGCCCTCTGTTTACGGTTTTTCTTCCGCCACGTCATTTTGATGTCACGAAGCTTTCACTACTCTCGACACTAATGAGAAGGGCGGAATGCGCTTCAACGCAACGAAAGCAGCGCCCAGACATCCGCTTTTGGGCGTACATCTCCGAGGCCCTGTATAAATTCTGATCGCGTAGGTCATCGAATTAGGTTTAATGCGGCCTCCCGTTTAATGCAACTGTGAACGTCGGTACGCGTTCACTGCGTCGGTCTCAAACATATGGGACCCATTTATATTCAAGTTCAGACTCGACAACTTTCTACTTCTGTAAATTTCGTCCAATTCCTTCTTACGCTGGGAATGTGCTGGTGGGTTCGGTACATCGACATAGTCATGGGCAAACATCACGGCTCACCACCTTTTCAAGTAACTGAATGCGCTGTGCTGAAATGGACTGTGGGCATCTCCTTCAGATGGACACATTGAGGTTAACAAAACACGTTGCGGGGCTGGTTGGTGATACATTCTTACTTAAAATATGGGACGGGCGCTGACGGTTGGACGTCCTGTCATGTCTCTTCTTGTCCTCGTCAAATGTAACGGTAGACTATTTGAAATAAGAACATTGAGATTAGCTTGCCGGAAATTGTCGTATCTTTCCCTTCTCCAGATGCCTCAATGGTATTGCCATGCTGCGACGTATTCCAGCCTTAAATTGCGATGGCACAAGTCGCTGGACAGCATATTGGTGGATTCTTGGACATACTACAAAGTGCATAGACAAATAAAATACATATATATCGTTGGGTAAATGCATTTTCGCCTTTCATTTTTACTCGTGTAAGTCGATAAATAAACATAGTAGTAAAGGCAAAATAAAAAACTAGGAATAACCGATAGCTGAGCTAGTTGGTAGGTATTCATGTTAAAACGACACGACGTGAAAACACAGACACAAGAGTGCAGTCAAGAGAGTAACCAGTTATCTCTCACGTAAGCCATCACGCGCAACTGACTGATAGGTATGGCCTCTTGTATATTAAATGCAGAGCACTTTAGGGGCCCGCACTGTCGTATGTTGTCGTCGCTTGGCCTAACACAGGCAAGATTACGTATAAAAATAGGGAAAAAGAGGAAGTAAGAAAGATAGAAACAGAAAGGGAAAAAAAATAGAAAAATAGAATGAGTAAGAAAGAGAGAAAAAAAAGACACAAAAACGGGAACAGGGAAAATGAAAGAAAGAGAGGAGAAAAGAAAGGGAACATCGACGAGAAACAAAGAAGGCTGCCCAGCTCAGCACTTCCTTCAGTCTTGAACCTACTAGTGTGAAGGTGCCTTTTTTTGTTTTTTTCGTCTCCCTACTTTTCAGCCCGCTGTACGATTCTTCAGTTATCGGCGTTTGCGGTGTCTTGAGTACTCTCTTGTGTCCGTGTCTGCACACCCTGTTCTTCTAAGCACCCCAAAACAGCCTCCGAAAAAAATTGGGGGACCCCTAAGCTTCGCCTTTAAGAGTTGAACGCGACAGGGATATCCTGTCCTTAGTGCGCACTTCAATCACTTAGTGCATACTATGTAATGGACAGCATGCTTTGAACCACGAGCAATACGCGCGTGAAACGTTTTCAAACTTGCTATGTGCCCACTACGGGGTCTTAAGGGAATACGCGCAGTAACGTGTGTGCCTTTTGTAATGGGTGGCTGGCTTTAAACCATGATATCGTTCTGATATTCGCATGTTCTGAATCCTGATGGCAATGTACGCTTGTACCACGCAATATTACTGTAATATTACATGTTGTAATCTCACGCCTGTATACAGGACGCGTGTGTTTGTAAAGCATGAAAGTTATTTTCACTGCATTTCCAAGGAGAGGAAGTTATTTCTACTGTATTTCCAAGCAGACGCTTGGCTGTGTGGTACAACACCTGCTTGCCACGCAGACGGCCTGGGTTCGATCCTCACTGGGACCCGGAAATTTTAAATGCGAAGCATTTCTTAGCGAACTTCGGCGACTTTGAGCGTATTTATCTATCTATCTATCTAGCTATCTAGCCGCCTACGACATTGTGCTCTCCTGGCTGTATCGTTAATGGGATTTACACCACATTTGGTATGGCATAACATGACTGTATGAAGAACATAAATGGCTGGTCATATCATGAAAATCATGACTAACTTGTCATGAAAAGTATGATTTACATGCCACGCTCATGGCGTGCTCGGGGCCGTTTCGTTAGCTTGACATACACCAAATTTTGGATTGAGTGACATGACTGTATGATGAACATAAATCACAAGTGGTAATATGGAAATCATGACATGTCATGAGCGACATGACTTGCATTCCACGCTCATGGTGCGCTCGCGGCCGTTTCGTTAGCTTGATATACACCAAATTTGGTATTGAGTGACATGACTGTATGACGAACATAAATGACACGTGGTAATATGGAAATCATGACTTGCCATGTGCGACACGACTTGCATGCCACGCTCATGGCGCGCTCGCGGCCGTTTCGTTAGCTTGAGATACACGAAATTTGGTTTTGAGTGACATGACTGTATGGCGAACATAAATGACAAGTGGTAATATGGAAATCATGACTTGTCATGTGCGACATGACTTGCATGCCACGCTCATGGCGCGCTCGCGGCCGTTTCATTTGCTTGAGATACACCAGATTTGGTATTGAGTGACATGACTGTATGGCGAACATAAATGACAAGTGGTAATATGGAAATCATGACTTGTCATGTGCGACATGACTTGCATGCCACGCTCATGGCGCGCTCGCGGCCGTTTCGTTAGCTTGATATACACCAAATTTGGTATTGAGTGACATGACTGTATGACGAACATAAATGACAAGTGGTAATATGGAAATCATGACTTGTCATGTGCGGCATGACTTGCATGCCACGCTCATGGCGCGCTCGCGGCCGTTTCGTTAGCTTGAGATACACCAAATTTGGTATTGAGTGACATGACTGAATGACGAACATAAATGACAAGGAGTAATATGGAAATCATGACTTCATGAGCGACATGACTTGCATTCCCCGCTCACGGCGTGCTCGCGGCCGTTTCGTTAGCTTGATATACAGCAAATTTGGTATTGAGTGACATGACTGTATGGCGAACATAAATGACAAGTGGTAATATGGAAATCATGACTTGCCATGTGCGACTTGACTTGCATGCCACGCTCATGGCGTGCTCGCGGCCGTTTCGTTAGATTGATATACAGCAATTTTGGTATTGAGTGACATGACTGTATAACGAACATAAGTGGCAGGTGGTAACATGAAAATCTTGCATGCATGTCATCTACAATGCCATTTACATGCCACACTCATGGTGCGCTTGCGTCCAGTTCGCTAGCTTGACATACACCAAAATTGGTATATCGCGACGTGACTGTATGACAAACACAAATGAGAGGTCGTAACATGTAAAACATGACATGCAAATTATGTAAAGCATGATTTGCTCCTTCCCTGGCTGCTTCGCATTACATCGATTCCCAGAGTGCGTGGGATCTGCCAGCTTTTTTGTGATTTATTTTATTTGCATCTTTGCATTTCCAAACACAGGAAGTTATTTTTGCTGCATTCCCAAGCAGACGCGTGGCTGTGTGGTAGAACACTTGCTTGCCACGCAGACCCGGAAATTTTATTATTTATTTTATTTCCATCTTTCTCGATTTTTCAGTCACGGACAAGATGATGATTTTTCGCTGACAGCCGATGCCTACACTGACGCCGACGCCAGAATTTCTGCGAAACGAGCTCTTTAACGCTATCGCGTTAATACGAAATCGAGCGTGATATTCTCTTTGGGCGTTTCTCGTTTCTTCTGGCGCACTTCGTGAAACCAGAACGGTTATTCACGTGACATGATTAGGGCACAAACACTTGGTTGGTTTATATGCGAGAAATATTAATGGTTATTTATCTTCTACCCTGTTTTACCACGCATTCGCCCGTCCATTCTTTCTCACCTCGCATGATTATCGTGTACGATGAACTCATCTCGGTCTATTTTGTGATTTTCGGATTGCGCAAGCGGAAATAACAGCGTGTAGCGGATAAGCTCGAAATCATGATTGGCTTAGCACTTAGCGCAAACGTTGTACACGTGTTTTATGAACAAATAAATGTCGAAGAGATATCGCCTGTAACAACTTCAGTGAAAGCGGGAACGAAACCACTGGAACAGGCACCGCATAATTTGATTCTTCCAACGGACGAACTCTGCAGCGAAGACGATGCAACTCTCCAGAAGAAAGACCAGCCTGCTCCCACGTTTTTTGTAAATTTTTGATTGTGATGACAATTATGTGGACATACTGTACATGTTTTCATTATCGCCCTCATCGTATGCATTACCGGCCAGTACGACCGTCAGCGAGCAACACGGCTGGAGCACAGATGAAACAACCTGCCCGTCGCACGTATCGCGGATGCGATAACATCATTCCACATGCAAGGCCTGCTGTCGATTGTTCCTCAACCAGAAATGAAGTGCCCTGTCAGTAGCCTAGGCTCTCGACTTGAAATTCAAGGAGACCCTCAGGCTATAGGCTTGCGCACGAGGGGGGCGACCGCCCCCCCCCAGTCACCTAAGAGGGGGGGGGCAAATTCCGTCCCATACATTGAGTTAATAGGGAGGGGGGCGCTGCTATGAACATTCGCCCCCTCCTGATGGGGAACACTGCGCACACCTGTGGTTAGAACATTACGTATTGCTATTGCATTCACTGCTTCTCCCTTTCGGGGAAACAGATTTTTTTTTCAAAAGTAAAAGGACAAAATCCCATGAACCACGCTCCGTTGAAGCGCCGGCGCCGGAGGTGCAAAAACGGGCGTGCCGCCGCTGGAGGTGGAAACACCGGCGTGCCGCCGTCGGCGATTTCGTGCCCGGGCTTATATACACACACATACAGATACAGACATATGACATCAAGAGAGTTAGTGCAAATTTTTTTACCATTACTGCAAAAGCATATACATGAAATACCATTCAAAATATGGTTACTAGTTATAGATAATTATTTGAGAACATGATCGAAGTTTTAAACTAAAACAGATTGCTTCAATACAAACATGGAAGTAGATGGCTTTAAACAGTATTTACCCAAGCATATAGGGTACATTGTTTCAGTAAGTAACACGAGCACATTGAGAACATGAATGCACATGTCCAAATGATATCATGAATACAAACAGCAAGATATCTGAGCAAAAAAAAAGGCAAAAGAATTGGTAAAAATCGAGATTATCTACAATTTAGTAAAAGATAGCTAAATCTTTAATGCAAGTAGGTTATATTCCATGGAACAAGTGAATAGATCCAAGAAACAGCTGCTCGTAATGACCTCGCTAATATCATTCCACTCTCTTATGGCTAAGGGAAAAAATGAATTTTTAAAACAGTCAGTACGAAAGGAACATTCCTTGAGTGTTTGTGTGTGTTTATGTGGTGATGGCCGTGTTTCACATCTGGGAATGTATCTGGAGACATGAATGTGAAAATGGTTATGCAGAAGCTTGTACAAAAACTAAGAAGGGGCTAGTGCAGCCCGGTTTTGTAATGTTAAAAGTTGCAATGCTATGGGAAATGGTGGCTACAAGCGAAAATGGGCTCAGTGTGACCCTGAACGGGACCCGTGTCATTCTCCACGTCACCACGGAGGGACAGGTTCTGCGTCCGAGGGCAACCAATCAATCCAGAATAATCACATCACGATGCGGCTTTCTGGACGAATAAGCAACTTCAAATATGACCATTACGTGGCACAGGAAATCGAGCAGCAGCTGCACCATATCACATCCCAGCTTTGTACCCTTCAAAACGACATCATTCAGACAGGGATGGCCAAGCGCACGCAAGGAAACGTGAAACACAACCTGTATAAAGGTCCCTGCTTCGTTCCCACGTTTTGGAACCAGTAAAAATATCGCGTTATGAAGACCCGCGTTCTCCATTTTGTAGTCTATACTCTAGTCGCAGGCTCGCTTAGTTTAGAGAATGTGCCATCGGTGAAGCGATGACTACGACCTGCCTGCCCCCGAAGCTGAGGTCACTCAAGAGGAGAGAGCCGACCACTTCAAACTGCAGACTTATAAGTTGGGATGATTCTCTAGCGGATAACCTACACCTCCAAACTGCTGGCTGGCGAAGCTGAGGCCCCACGCCAGCGGAGAACCGACGCCTCCGAACTGCTCGCTCACGAAGCTGAGGCTATTTGCCAGTGCAGAGCCGACGACTTCGAACTGCTGGCTCGCGAGGCTGAGGCCGCACGCCAGCGGAGAACCGACACCTTCGAACTGGCTCGCTCACGAAGCTGAGGCGATTTGCCAGTGGGGAGCTAGCGACTCCGAACTGCTGGCTCACGAAGCCGAGGCCACACGCCAGCGGAGAATCAACTCATCCGAACTGCTCGGTCACAAAGCTGAGACCATTTGCCAGTAGGGAGCCGACGACTCCGAAGAGCTGGCTCACGAAGCTGAGGTCACACGCCAGCCGAGAACCGACTCCTCCGAACTGCTCTCTCACGAAGCTGAGGCCATTTTCCAGCGGGCAGCCGACGACTCCGAACTACTGGCTCACGAAGCTGAGGCCACACGCCAGCGGAAAACCGACACCTCCGAACAGCTCGCTCACGAAGCTGAGGTCATTTGCCAGTGGGGAGCCGACGACTCCGAACTGCTGCCTCACGAAACTGAGGTCACACGCCAGCGGAGAACCGACACGTCCGAACTGCTCGCTCACGAAGCTGAGGCCATTTCCAGAGGGCAGATGAGGACTCCGAATTGCTGGTTCGCGAATTGTAGCTACTAGCTAGCGGAGAGCAGAAGACTCCGAAGTGCAGATTGCGGAATTGAGGCTCCAGCTGGGAGCCTAGGGCTCCGAACTCCTGGCTCAGGAAGGTGAGCTCATTTGCCAGAGGAGAGCCGACTATTGCGAACTGCTGGCTCGCTAATTGAAGACACGCCCCAGCGGAGAGCCGATGAGTCCGAACTGTTGGCTCACTAAGCTGAGGCCATTCACCAGTGGGGAACCGACACCTCCGAACTGCTCGCTCACGAACCTGAGGCTATTTGCCAGTATGAAGCCGACGACTCCGAACTGCTGGCTCACGAAGCTGAGGTCACACGCCAGTGGAGAACCGACACATCCGAACTGCTCGCTCACGAAGCTGAGGCTATTTGCCAGTATGAAGCCGACGACTCCGAACTGCTGGCTCACGAAGCTGAGGTCACACGCCAGCGGAGAACCGACACCTCCGAACTGCTCGCTCACGAAGCTGAGGCTATTTGCCAGCCGGAAGCCGACGACTCCGAGCTAATGGCGGACGAACTGAAGCCACTGCCCAGCGGAGAGCAGACGACTCTGGACTGATGACTGCGAATCTGAGGCGATTTTCCAGCAGGCAGCCTATGACTCCCAACTCCTGACTCACGAAGCGGACGCCACTCGCTAGCAGATAGCCGACGAGTCCGAACTGCAGACTGTGAAGTTGAGATGATTATCCAGCGGGGAACCACCATCTGCGAACTGCTGGCTCAGGAAGCTGAGGCCACTCGCCAGCGGAAAACCGACTCCTCCGAACTGCTGACTCACGAAGTGAGATGATTTGCCAGCGGGGAGCCGACGACTCCGAAGTGCTGGTTCGCGAATTGAAGGCAGTCGTCAGCGGAGAGCAGACGACTCCGAACTGCGAGCTCGCGAAGTAGAGACATGTCAACGGGGGCTCGCTACCGCTACTTAGCATGGCAGGGGCCGATTCAAGGAATGCTACGAGCTGTCTATTCATCGCGCGTAGACAGCTTCCCTCCACTTCCATCTTCGCAAATTGGATGGACAGTAGACTTCTTTGCAAATTTATTGTATATCGCAAATTATTAATTGGAAAGAAATTAATATTTATAAGTTTACCATGGGATGGTACGTGCAGTAGCGCTGATAGTTGGGCGAGTGGGTCAGGGTTCATGATTATTAAGCAGCGCGACGAATGGACTAGAAACACGTCGTGTTTTCTTCATGATCAGTGTTTGTAGTCCCTTTGTCGCGCTGTTTCATAATCATGGTGGTACGTAATTCTCTGGCTAAAGAGAACTCACCTGAGGTTACAGTTCGCCTGGTCGAGGTTAAAATAGAACTTTGTGTAGGACATTTTAACCTGCTGTATTTATGAAATCAATAAACAAAACATTTTTGATAGAACTATAATAAATATAGATGCCGTTCAGCTTTAAAATAGACAACCTAACAGCAATCCCGTATGCATAGATAACGAACAGTACTGAAGCTCGAGGTATACTTTTTGTTAGGCGTATTGATTTCTCGACCGATGAGAAATCAATATGAGCCAAGTAGTTTTTATTTAGACCAGCTACGCACAATTACGGTATTACTTTTTTTTGAAGGCGGACTTTTTTTGGACAGTGAATGACAAAAACGTGACGGGAGATTTCTCGGCTTAGTTTACTGTTGTATTACATATATTTCCATACACATGACATACTAAACACTAAGATGTACGTCGCTAAATCAGCAAAATTAAACACAAGGCACGTGCGAGAAATATTGAGGACGAAATGCTACTTACCATTTTGGCAATGTTCAGGAACTAAAAAAAAGCAAGAAATAGTTATACCTCGAACATTATGTTACTGTTAAAAGTTTTCATCAAAAAAGCTAAAGCGAGTGGTTTGAAGAGTAATTCTCTGTCAGCGTGGTTTTTCTCCGCACCATGGAAATTGGCAGACTTGTTTGCGAGAATAAGTAACGAGGACAAAAAGAAAAGAGGACTGTCAAGTTAAGCACATGAAATCCTTTATTGAGTCAAGGTCGGTGTTATCTACTGCGTTCCACTGGCATGTGACAAAGTTTATATTCAACAGACAGGAAGGTATGTAAATAAGCGGTTGCGAGAACAGAATACATCCTTGAGCGAACACCTGGGAAGCAATTTGGCTCTTCATTGTCGCAGTTGCATGAAATGCAAATCTCGTAAGCCGATGTTCGATCGCATGACCATTTAAGGTAGGGGAAAGACTAAATATGAGCGGGAAATTTTAGAAGCATTTCACATTGTAAATCGCGCGCGCACGCGTAGAAAGTCTTGTGCGGCAATGCAATTTTCATTGAAGCACAATTTTCAGTCCAGCCTTCGTCCCTGTTTAACGCCTTCTTCTTGTGTACGTGCTTCTGTGTATTCGGTGGTACCCCGTTTTAACTCTTTCGTTACCGTGTCCATAGGACATGGGTCACCGGTGACCCATACGCGCCACAAGCTATTTTTAAAATATGAGCGCTCCTATGGACTTGCAGCCCCTTCTGTCGTATTCTCTAGGCACCAATCTTTCATTTTTTGCGTAGTTTGTATTTTTCCCGTGCGGTGGCGATTTAAGCGGCGGTTCCAATTGTGCGGTTCGCTCTGTCTGTTTACGAAGATGGCAGACGCTTTTGTTGCCGGTCCCTCGCGCGAACGACGCCTTTCTGGTGATTCTGTTGCATCTGGAAGCGATCATTTGGCTGCTTCTACCAGCAGTGATTAAGATGACGAAGAAGCTTTTTTTTAATTACACAATTCCACATATTTTTTGTGTATTGAAGTCATACATAATGATGTTCTGGCGCCGTCTGCGACACTGTACTTTCCCAGATAAGATTTTTTTCTTGAGCAACCATAGAGCGCAATATGTCCATATATACATGGTTCAATAGCCCATTTCTTTCCCTTTTTTACTAATATTTACTGTGCTTCTGTGTGTTAGAAATTTGTGCAATAAAAAGAAAAAACTGTGCAACCTGGCTGAACAAGACACTTTCTACTGGGCAACAAGTAAACAAGTGTAACTCGTGCAGTTGTTGAGCTAGGTCAGTGAAGCTTTTCTGTTAGGTAGATGTCTTCTATCTAAACAATTTGTATATATTTCAGAATCTTTTCTAGATGTACTTCTTTTATGTAGTAAACATACAATTGCAAATGTTCTTTCAAATTTGCAAGAAATGTTACCTTTAACGATTTTTTCTGCATATTAGTTGCCAACTTCAGTTTTTTAAACTTACACACGTCAAAAGTAAATTTACTTAGCTTTCTCTTGACGTATTGCATTACAGTATAACCATTTTATTACTTATTACAAAAAAATAACAACAAAAACATACGAAAAGTTGCCCATTTTCCCACGGTAACGAAAGAGTTAAAGCTAGCGAATGTCCTCTAAAAAACTGAGAAGGGAGGAATAGCGCATACTCTGTCTCTAACTTCGTTATTCGATTTATTTCTTCAGCTTTACGTATGGTATGGCTTACTAGAATGACTGTTAGATGACTCATATTTCAAAACGAAACGCTAACAGTGCAAATAATTAACCTAATACAGAAACGGCACATGACTCTTGGTGCAACGACGCTAAAGCAACCTTGGGCAATGACGAAATTATCTGGAAAGCTGACACCTACGGCATCCCTCGCACTACTTGTGCGTGTCAGACGTCTCCAAGCCAGTTTGGACTTGGTGCAGACGTAGCCACCGCATACTCATAAGCAATATCCATAGTGTCACTTAGGTGCTACCGAAAACTTTACGTGGTTCACTTCTGCTAACCTAGGCGGATCCCTTCGCCGGCAAAATTTACTTTATGGCTGTGACCACTTATCTCCTTCCCATGTTTTGTTTCATGTTTCGAACAACAGGTTCAACCAGTGCAACAAATTCTATGAAAGAATGCGCGGTCTTTCAAATGGAACCGTTGATTTTTCGGACACCTTCGTGTACACCGGCCACTTGCGACCGCCGGGGTTTTTTATATTGTCACGTGATCGCGACGTGGCCCAAGGGAGCAGGCAGCGTGTCCAAGATGAAACTCTTTATTGGGCCGAACTTGTGGCCGGGAAAAGAAAACTCGTGCTGCAGCAAAACGCACTGTATACAATGAGAGCGGCGAAAGAGCGTAGGCCGTCGATAATCTGATCACTGTTTGGACGCGGCACCTTTTATACGCTAGACGTCGAACTTTCCAGCGTTATCACTTGTGGTCGCTCAAGCTCTGGAATAATCTCGAGTGTTCGCGTCCTGTGCGCAATGCTAACAAAACAATCTACTACAAACGTGAAGCTTATCAAACACTGAGGCGCGACCTACGGCGAGCATTGCTCACAGTCTTTGTGGGTTTAAACATAGCACATAAAATAACACGCGTGGCAATGGCCCCCTCTGAAAAAGCATAGTCCCGATGATTCAACAGAAGGTGGAAGTAGAATAATACAGCAAGAAAGTACAATCAGTCATAAATATAATCAAGAAAGTACAATAATAAAGCGAAAATACAGTCATGCTCACTAACGCGTGTAAAACGGCTTGAGGCGCAGGACATGGACGACTTCAGGTCCTGCATGGCGCCGTTTAGAGTTTGTTACGCCGTCCGGGACAACCTGGTAGTCCAGAGCGCCTAGACGTCGAAGCACTTTGTATGGCCCGAAGTATCCGCGAAGAAGTTTTTCACAGAGTCTACGTCGACGTATTGGTGCCCAGACCCACACGCGGTCGCCAGGCCGGTATTCCGCGAAGCGTTGTCGAAGGTTGCCAGCAAAGACCGACGGTTGTCGATCTTTTGCTGGCACTTGATACGCAGACGGGCGAGTTATCGGGCTTCTTCGGCTCGCTGTAGGTAGGCGGTGTTGTCGATGTTTTCTTCGTCGCTGACTTTTGGTAACATGGCGTCGAGCGTCATTGCCGGGCTCCGTCCGTAGACCAACTTGTATGGCGTCATCTGCGTCGTTTCTTGTACGCGAAGGTCATGTATGGAAGGATGGCATCCCACGTCTTGCGCTCGACGTCGACGTACATGGCCAGCATATCGGTGATGATCTTGTTGAGATGCTCGGTGGTCTGTGGGTTTTAGGCCACGGTACGGCAGTGGCTTGTCTGGCTGTATCTCAAGATCGCCTGAGTTAGCTCCGCAGTGAAGGCCGTACCTCTGTGGGTGATGATAACCTCTGGGGCGCCATGACGCAGGACGATGTCCTCAACGAAGAACTTGGCTACCTCGGCGGCGCTGCCTTTGGGCAGGGCCCTTGTTTCCGCGTAGCGGGTGAGGTAGTCGGTAGCTACGACGATCCACTTGTTTCCGACAGTCGACGTCGGGAATGGACGCAGGAGGTCCATCGCGATCTGTTGGAACGTTCGCCGAGGTAGTTAGATCGGCTGAAGAAAGCCTGCTGGTCTCGTCGGTGGTGTCTTGCGTCGCTGACAGTCTCGGCATGTCTTTACGTATTGAGCCACGTTGGCGGCAAGGCGCGGGCAGTCGTACTTTTCCTATATTGCGAGCGTGCGGGAAAGACCGAGGTGTCCAGCCGTTGAGTCGTCGTGTAGGGCCCGGGGAACTTGCGGTCGCAGTGCTGAAGGCACCACGAGAAGGCACTTGGCTCGAAGTGGTGAAAAGTTCCTCTTCATGAGGACGCAGTCTCGCAACAAAAACGATACCAATCCTCGCTTGAATTCCTTCGGAACAACGGCGCTCCTGCCCTCGAGGTATTCAATAAGGCCCCTGAGTTCCAGGTCGGCTCGCTGTCGTTCAGCGAAGTCGTCGGGACTTATGGTTCCCAAGAAGCCTTCATCATTCTGGTTATCCTGCGGTGGTGGGTCGACTGGGGCACGGGGCAGACATTCAGCGTCGGAGTGTTTTCTTCCGGACTTGTAAACGACGGTAATGTCGCATTCTTGAAGTCTTAGGCTCCACCGTGCGAGGCATCATGAAGGGTCCTTCAAGTTAGCTAGCCAACACAAGACGTGGTGGTCGCTCACAACTTTGAAATGCCTCCGTCGAGGTAGCGACGAAACTTGCATGTAGCCCAGATAATGGCAAGTCACTCCTTTTCTGCTGTTGAATAGTTGAGTTCCGCCTTAAATTGCTGCCGGCGAGCATAACTGATCACCCTTTACAGTCTGCCAGACACAGGCACAACGGAGAGTCCAACACTGCTTGCGCCGGTGGGTGTGTACTTCTGTTTTGGAGTATTCGTCGAAATGCGTAAGTATTGGATGCGTCTGTAGACGTCGTTTAAGTTCTTGAAATGCTTCGACTTGAGCAGTTTCACACGTAAATTACACGTCTGCTTTTGTGAGGTGAGTTAGCGGCTCGGCGATCCTTGCAAATTGCTTGACGAAGCATCTGTAATAGGCGCACAAGCCGAGAAATCGGCGCACGGCCTTTTTGTCAGTGGGCGCCGGGAAGGCGGCGATGGCGGCTGTTTTCCGCGGGTCGGGGCGAACTCGAGACTTGCTGATGACGTGGCCCAAAAAACAAGAGCTCCTCGTACGCGAAGCGGCACTTTTCTGGCTTCAGGGTTAGTGCGGAGGTCTTGATGCTTGAAGTACAGCTTCAATTTGCCAGAGGTCTTCTTTGAAGTTGGTGGCAAACACAACAACGTCGTCGAAGTACACGAGACACGTCTGCCACTTCAAGCCAGCCAACACCGTATCCATAACACGTTGGAAAGTCGCAGGGGCCGAGCAAAGACCAAAGGGCATGACCTTGTACTCGAACAGGCCGTCTGGTATTATAAGGGCCGTCTTTTCTCGGTCTCTCTCGTCGATTTGCCAGTAGCCGGTGTTGAGGTCCATTGACGAAAAGTGCTTCACGTTGTGGAGTTGATCCAGGGTGTCATCTATCCGTGCGAGAGGGTACACGCCTTTTTTGGTAAATTTGTTCAGGCGACGATAATCGACGCAGAAGTGAAGGGTTCCGTCTTTCTTCACTAACACCACGGGTGACGCCCACAGACTTTTGGACGGCTGAATTATGTCGTCGCAAAGCATTTCGTCAACTTGTTTCTTCACGGCCTCGCGTTCGCACGTCGAAACTCGGTACGGGCTCAGACGAATTGGTCGGGCACTTTCTTCCGTTATGATGTGATGTTTCGCGACTGGGGTCAGTAGAATTTTTGACGACGACGAGAAGCAGTCCTGGAATAGGAGGAGCAGGGCTTTGACGGTGATTCCGCGTAGCCCGCGTAGCCTCGGTCTCGCTTGCACTGCGGAAGGTTCGGGTTGATGTCGATATCTGGTTGGGGCCCTTGGTTCGTCGAAGCAGATTCGGTAGCATCGAAGAGGGCGATAGAATTACAGGCGTCCACAAATTCCTCCATGCAGGTGACCGTCGTACAAATGTTGAGGTGCCTACAATCATGGCTGAAGTTTGTGTTCATTACGTTCGCTTTCCTATGACGCAGCTCGGCTTTACCTCTTGCAACGCAAATCTGACGGCTCAGGAGCAAGTGCTGGTCGCTTTCGATGACGCCTTCAAAGTCTGAGGGTGTTTCAGTGCCAACGGAAATGATGACGCTGGAGCAAGGCGGTATGGTGACTTGGTTTCCCAGCACAATCAGTGAGTGGTTCCCTGGCGTCATGGCGGTCGGCCGCGTGTTTTCTGAGGTTAGTGTTATTGACTCAGACCTCTGGTCGATGACAACACCGTGTTGACTTAGGAATTCCATCCCAAATACGACATTCCTGCAGCAATGTTGCAGGATTACAAAGCTCGCAGGGTAAGTCTGGTTATTGATGGTGACTCTTACTGTGCAGACTCCAGCCGGCGTTATTAGATGACCTCCAACGGTACGGATTTCGGGGCCTTCCCAAGCAGTCCTAACTTTCCTCATTTTCGTGGCGAACGGTACACTGACGACGGAATAGTCAGATCCAGTGTCGACCAGAGTAGCGAGATTGTGGCCGTTGAATAGAACGTCGAGGTCGCTAGACAGTCGTCTTGCGTTGCAGATAGGTCGGGGCGTCGGATCACGGCTATGTCAGTTTGCTCCGCTGCTTCCATGTTCCCTCAGGTCTTCTTCGGTCCGTGAGGTTTCGTCGTCAGGACTCTGTCTGGTTCGCGTCGTGTTCTGAAGGTTTCGTCGCCGCGTCATCGTCGGCGGCGGAGGATCTTCGGTAGTTCGTCGTATAGCAACCACACCTCCATCAGCTGCTGCCCTTAGATTTCCGGATACGGGCTAGGCGACCGGCCACGGATTGGGCTAGTAGACGGCCGGCGGTGCGGCGACTTCTAGCGGCCGGGCGGCGTTGAATGGTCCTTGTTCTCGCCGTGTGCTGTGTTGTTTTAGCGCTGCGTATTCTTATGGTATGCTCGTCGTTCTTGCCACTGTGTTCCGGTGACGTAGTTGGCAATGTCGCGAGACCGTTCGCCTGGCTGCGGACCCGGCGCCTTGACGGTGATTCCGCGTAGCCCGATCTGTCAGTACTGGAAACAGCCTATGACTCCGAACTGCTGACTCACGAAGCGGACGCCACTCGCTAGCAGATAGCCAACGAGTCCGAACTGCAGACTGTGAAGTTGAGGTGATTATCCAGCGGGGAACCACCATCTGCGAACTGCTGGCTCAGGAAGCTGAGGCCACTCGCCAGCGGAAAACCGACTCCTCCGAACTGCTGACTCACGAAGTGAGATGATTAGCCAACCACACCTCCATCAGCTGCTGCCCTTAGATTTCCGGATACGGGCTAGGCGACCGGCCACGGATTGGGCTAGTGGACGGCCGGCGGTGCGGCGACTTCTAGCGGCCGGGCGGCGGTGAATGGTCCTTGTTCTCGCCGTGTGCTGTGTTGTTTTAGCGCTGTGTATTCTTATGGTATGGTCGTCGTTCTTGCCACTTTGTTGCGGTGAGGTAGTTGGCAATGTCGCGAGGCCGTTCGCCTGGCTGCGGACGCGGCGCCTTGACGGTGATTCCGCGTAGTTATGTGTCAGTACTGGAAACAGCGGTAGGTGGGGTCGGCCTCCCCGCCATGGCAGGAGAGCGGGCGGTTGTCAAAGGCGCGCCAAACGTCGGTTTACCTTGTTGTGTAGCGCAGGCCGACAGGAGGACGGTAGGGAGTGGATGTTGGAGGTGGCGGCAGCGGCGTCTGGTGGTGCGCCGCCACCTCCAACATCGTGCGGCGGTGCGGCATCTTGGTGTGGGCGCGGAGGGGGACGTGACGACGGGCAGCAGCAGCGATGGTCATGGCTTGTGCCTGGGGTGGACCGGCTGACGAACACTCAGTGAATGTTGATTTTCCTCTCGTACAACATCTGCAATCGACGTCACGTTAGGTTGCGGAGAAAGCCCGAGCTTTCGCAGCTCTTCTCGCACGATGGCTCGAATCATTTCACGCAACACGTTGGAGTCAATGGCATGAATAGCCGCGCTGTCTTGAATTGAGCGGCGATGGTACTATCCGCTGCGCATTTCCAGCGTCTCCTCGATCGTCGTCGGCTCCGACAGCAATTCCTGGACGGTCTTGGGTGGATTTCGAATCAGCTCGGCGAAGAGCTCCTGCTTGAGTCCTCGCATAAGAAAGCGAACTTTCTTGTCTTCGGTCCTGGTAGCGTCGGCCTGGCGGAAAAGTCGGGTCATCTCTCCCGTGAAGACGGCGACGTTCTCGTTTGGTAGTTGTACCCGTGCCTCCAGCAAAGAAGCGGCCCTTTGTTTGCGGGCGACGCTCGTAAACGTGTCCAGGAATGCGCCGCGGAAGAGATCCCAGGTTTGAAGTGCAGACTCCCGATTCTCGTACCAGGTGTGATAATTCATGGACCCAGGAACTCAGACGTGCAGAGCTGTACAGTAGACGTAGACAATTTCTCTTATCATTTCAGACAGAGCACAATTGAGAAACATAGACACTGACACAATACACATAAACTGGACACTTCTGACGACAATAATGTTTCAGCCTTGGTGAAATACCAAACACGTCCATCCACGGAAATTTATTTATTTATTTCATTTATTTTACATACTGCAGCCTTGTGAGAGGGCTATTGCAGGAGTGGGGTTATACAATGCAGAAAATAATAGAACAGACAAAACAGACAACACAAATCACAAGAAAAACCATTAGCAACAATACAGTAATGAAGTTTCTGTTATGCATAATCATTTTCAACAACCTTAGCCACAAAACCATTCAGCGGGAGTGAACGAAAGTCGCCAGGTATAGAATTCCATGATTCTATAGTGCGGGGAAAAGCTATAAATAAATGTATCAGTGCGCGCAATAAATGTAGCGAGATTAAGTTCGTGGAACTTTCGCGTAGAGGAAGGTTTGGCAAAGGATAGACAAGCTGTGTTTGAAATGCGATATGTCTTGTTGATTAAGCTGTGCAAAAATTTTAATGACTCTACGTCACGACGTACCGAGAGAGGTTCTAGCTTTAGTTCATGCAAAACTGACGAGGGTGAGAAGTAGCGGTCGCACCTGCGAAAAATGAAACGCGCAGCTTTCTTTTGAATTGCTTCCAGTTTCAGTATGTCGCATTGTCTATAAGGTGACCAGACCGTGGAGGCATAGTCAATGATGGGGCGATCAAGACGTTCATACATTAATAATAATATCTGGGGTTTAACGTCCCAAAACCACGATATGATTATGAGAGACGCCGTAGTGGAGGGCTCCGGAAATTTCGACCATCTGGTGTTCTTTAACGTACACTGACATCGCACAGTACACGGGCCTCCACCATTTCGCCTCCATCGAAATGCGACCGCCGCGGCCGGGATCGAACCCGCGACCTTCGGGTCAGCAGCCGAGCACCCTAACCGCTATACCACCGCGGAGGACGCGTTCATACATAAGAAGTTTTACATCCATGGGAGGATTCTGCATTGTTCGACGTAAATACCCTAGCTGTTTTAAGGCTTTAGGACATATTAAGGCAATGTGAGTAGACCATGAAAGATCATGAGTAAATGTGACACCAAGATACTTATACTGCATAACCCTGGTTAAAGAGGAACCATTGAAATAGTATGTTGCCATAACCGGCTTTACTTTTTGGTAAAGGACAGAACAAGAGTTTTTTTTTAAATTAATATTCATAGTCAATTTCTGACACCAAACACAAAGGGAGTTAAAAGGATCGTTCAAACGCTTCTGGTCAGCTGCAGAAACAATCACATCATATAAAGCGCAGTCGTCTGCGTAAGGGCGAATGTTCGAGGAGACATTTTCTGGCAGATCATTAATGTAGATTAAAAATAATAAGGGGCCCAGGACAGACGCTTGGGGGGAACCCCCAGAGCCTACCTCTAGAACTGCTGACTTTGTGTAACTGAAGTCGACAAACTGAGAGCGATTATGAAGAAAACTAGCAATGTAATCGACCAGACGTGAATTTTTCAGGATGATGTGTACTTTATGCAAAAGATGAGAATGCAGTACCGTGTCAAAGGCCTTGGAGAAATCAATAAAAGTCCGTCGATTTGATTGCCCTGGTCTAAATGATAAGCAATGTCGTGAGTGAATTTGGTTAGTTGTGTGATGGAGCTGAAACCACCTCTGAAGCCGTGCTGAGTATTAGTTAGAATATGGTTTGACACAAGAAAATCCATTATGTGTTTGTAGATTATATGCTCCAACATTTTGCATGAATAGGGAGTTAAAGAAATCGGTCTATAATTACTTATGTTGGTTTTGCTCCCTGATTTATAGAAAAGTATTACTCTTGCATGCTTCCAAGATGCAGGAAAGGTACAATTTTCCAAAGATTTTTTAAACACAATAGCAAGGTAACGAGATGTCCATTGGGAATAACGCCTTAAAAAAGAGTTCGGAAACATCATCTCACATAGAAGATTTTTTACGTCTAGTTTTAAAATCAAATTGAGAACACCATTAACACTAATTGTAATGTTTTCAATGGCATGATCTGAATTAATATAAAAAGCCAGCTATGACTCAGAATCACGCGCATAGACAGAATGGAAATATTCGTTGAATGCATTTGATATGCGCGTAGGGTCATTTACACTTTCACCGTTTATAATAAATGAAGACGCAGAATCAGTAACGGGCATGACTGAACGCCAAAATTTTTGGGGGGTTATTTCTTAGCATCGCAGATACCTCGACAACATAAAAAAAGACTCGCTGGTGAGCTTTTCCTTCTGCTTAAGTTTCTGCTTGACGGACGTAAATGTGGCATTGGCATTGGGGTCATCAAGGCATTTAGAGCTCCTGAGACGCCTAACTCGGCGAGACAACTGCAATATCTCTCTGTTCATCCCAGGAATGGCGCGATTTCTTTTTTTTTTGTTTTTAATGAGAACAAAGCGATGAATACATAAATGTACAAGGTTCTCAAACTGTCGAACAAGTGTGTTTATGTCACACTCTGCTTAGCAAAACGAATGGTTCGTAATTGTCAGATAAAGTTTAACAAATGGATGTATCATCAGAATGATTGAAGTCGAAAAAAGTTCGAATGGCAATGTGTGGCCTACCGACTGGGCATTTGAAAGATATGAGCACTGCCGTGTGATTGGAGATCCCGTCGGTTATTTCGCATTCATGCAGCCTATCAACAAGATCTGCGCTAAAGAAAACGAGGTCAAGGCATGCATCAAGTCTTGTGGCACCATTAACTATTTGCGTAAGCCCGAAACACAACGAAAAATGAATCAGCTTGTTACCTGAAAAACCACGGTAAGAAAGTGAGGGCCAATGAATATCAGGCATGTTAAAGTCGTCCATTAGAATTAGGCTACATGCATGAAAAGTGTCCATGGTTATGTAATCAGGAAGAAGGGAAAAGTTGTCAGGTGATGAGCCAGGTGGGTGATAAAAAACAGATACTATAATAGGTTGATTGGCTATGTACAGTTTACACCACACGGATTCGAGCTCTGCTGGGGGAGGAATGACAGAAAACTTTAGATCCGATTTTAGAAAAAGGGCAACTCCACCACCCTTGGGGGGTTTGACGGTCTGTTCGGACAGCTACGTAACCGAGCAGTGTGAATTCAGAGTCAAATATTTGATCATGAAGCCAAGTCTCACTTACACCAATAAAAGTGGGGGCATAAGTTGTTACAAGAGAAAGGAACTGCGGGAACTTATTGACTAAACTTCTTGCATTAAGGGTATAGGAAAGTAGCATTGCATGATTCATGAACCTGTCATGCTGAAGACGATGCAGCTGGGAGTGTGTCTAACAGGGCGTTGGAATTGTTCACTGAGGTGGTCACACAGAGACTTCAGTCGTTCACTAGGGAGTTTGAAGCGTCATCCCAACTGTAGCGGACACCGTGTATAAAAACATGGTCGTAACATAATTTCACCACGGAACCACTGTTACGAAACAAAGAAGTCGCTGCCCAAAGTTTTTTACGAGTGGCTCGCACTTTAGCTGAAAAGTCTTCAGTGATGAAAAATTTTGATCCTTTAAGTTTTGATGCAGTTTTCATTATTTCAGCCTGGTCGCTGAAAGTCAGTATTCGCAATATAACTGGGCGTGATCGACCTTCACGTCTGGTGCCAATTCTGTGACAGCGCTCAATAGGCGGGAAAGGAACTTCAAGCTTTTCTGCGAATATTTAGTTTACCTTTGCTAAAAGTTTATCAGTGTTATCACTACCCGTTTCAACTATTCCATGTATAATTATGTTATTGCGCCTGGAACGATTTTCAAGGCCATCGTTCTTTCTCGCCAAGTCCAAGACAGCCCGAGATAATGAGCTTATTTCAGAGGAGAATTGGCTGGATGGAACAACAGGATCGGCGACAGTTTTTTCAAGGGCGCTTACACGGGATTCCAAGGCGTGGAAACGCTTGTAGACAGTTTGTTGAAAAGACTTGATATCGGCAATATCTCGAACAATCTGTTTCTGTCCAGCCAACTGTTAGCTCAGCATTTCAGAGATATTCCTTTGGCTGTTATCGAACTCGGCTGTGGTGCTACGTGTCACCGTTTTCGTTGACTTAGGGGGGCCAGGGTTTAACTCAACATCACCGCTAAGTACAAGCCTACTTACACAATAAAATGCATTTGTAATAGCAGACAAAAAGCACTTTGGGCAAGAGAGCAGCAGCAAACAATGATCTACTGATCTAAAGCAATGGGCATAATCACAGTAAGGTACCTGCGCAAAAAACAAGACGCGGTTTAGCATCTTGCCGGTGCTGCTGCCGTCTTGCCCACTAACGAGGGAAGCCAGGTCCATGGTATCAAAGCCCTTTGCCGACACGTCAGAGTCCAGCGCCGGACCGCCGGACGCTGAATGGTGCAGCCGATGACGTCACATATGACCGGGAGGCATATGGCGCGCGCAATGACGAGACTGTAGTCGCGCATGCCAAAGCTGTCACACGAAGGTGCGACTGGGCATCTGGAACAGCATCCAGATGTGTCCCCACAGGCGATGACGATCATGCACAGGTGATGAAGAAGTACCTCATAAATGCCCACACTAAGTCGCGACAGAAGAGTCATCAACCAGATGCAGCATCAACAATGTGCACATAATACCTTACATTGGTGTTGCGGGCACTTCGCTTCTCAGCAGAAAGACGAACAATGGCGTAGTGGCTGCTGTCCTACTTCACAAAGATTATGATTATGGTGTAGTCGATACCTTGCGGAAAGCCAAGACTTCAAACGCAGTTGGCCTTGACCCAACTTGACGCTGAGCTCAGAATTCGCATTAGGCGCTATCGTAATCATCGGTGAAGTTGTTAATTACTAAAACACAGCTAACACCCTAACGTACGCTAAGCGTTAAGGACACCTATTTTTTATTTTATTTCACTGTCAACCGGGGGGCTATAGCCCATGCTCTTTAAACTGAACTATTTAATGTCAACTGTTGGGTTATAGTGCTACTATCAGAATGTGACATACCTAAAATGCTGATAATGTTGCAAATATTTAATTTATATTTATATGAGACAGTGATTCAAGCACGAATATTGAAGCATTGACAATAACAACGAAAAACTTACCCGGCTTAGTTACATTGCATTTTCGTTCTAAAGGAAAGAAATAAGTGTTGTCATTAGGCAGGTATAACAGTTACGATTAAAAACAAGGTAATAGTGCGTCGTGTTTAAATATAACGTCCTGATATTGCACGAAATTATCTCTGATTATAGGATATTGTGTGTGTGTGTGTGTGTGTGTGTGTGTGTGTGTGTGTGTGTGTGTGTGTGTGTGTGTGTGTGTGTGTGTGTGTGTGTGTGTGTGTGTGTGTGTGTGTGTGTGTGTGCTGTTAATAAGTAGAATGATTGCCTGAATAGGACCCTTTTGCCGCACTTGTGCCTACGTTTCGAGCGCGATTTTCATATACTTGTTTACATTGCAGTTTTAACAGAATGTGCCAAGCAGCCATATTTCTTTTTCTTTTTATTGTTTGTTTCCGGTTACCTTTTAACTGACCCAGGACACCACGGCTGCCCCTCCTCTCTCATTTGTGCACTTGCCTTGTAATCCTCTTTCGTTTGGGTTGGAAGAGATGGCATAAAATATGCACATCCATGCGCTAAGGTGGCAGTTTCATCCTTGAAGACAATTCCGGTGGTGGAAGCTTTGGCTCAAGTGACGCCCTGCGTTCCGATGAATTTTTATTTCTTCTGAGGAATGCCTCGCAAGTACAGCAATATGCATTTTTTCTCCGACGTCAACAGACTTCCATAACGGAAAGTTACGGAAAGTTGTTTGTCTGTATGGTTGAACACTGTTTACTAGCTAATTTCTACAAACAGTTTAGTAACCAGCGTGTTAATCTTGTTTAACGCATAAAATCTGCACTTTTTCTTTTGCAAAACAGCTTCTATAACTATTGCTATAATGCTATAGTGCAACAGATGCTTCGAGAAGGCACTTGAATATTCTATAAAACATGGCTGATCCCTGCGTTATAGGAATCGGTATAACATGAAATTCCAATGTGTCTTCACAGAAGTAGTGCTTATTGTGTAGTACAATAGCTGTTGGTGTTTGGCGGCTATTGCACCGTTTGACGTGGATGCACACGTTTTGACGCCTAGTGCACATCTCCATCACGACAACTAACGCCCATGATCATGATTGAATTGAATTGAATTTATTGACGTAAAATAATTTACAGAAATACAATATTGTAATTAATGCATCTGAATTTAGGCGTAGTGGTAGCTCAAGTTGCTAACATATATCTGGACACCGTATCGTGAATTCTGCGCAATGTTGACACAAACAAGCATAAAATAAACAGTAGTATTCGATATGCACTTCAAAGCATCGTGTATTAAGGAGAGAGACAGCGCGGTGTGCGCTCCCGAGTAACAGGATAGCCTACGGATGTGCTCATGCATACACTACTACACTGCGCTTCCGCGACACAGGAGGCAGAGGTTCGTAGCTTGAGCCACGAATGTGCGCAGGCGTCCTCCGTCCCGCTGGCCTCTGTCATGCTGCACCAAGGCACGACATTCGCTCGTCGACATCGTTGTCCTTCAGCAGCGCTTATTGCAGCACTTTTATTAATCGGTGCTATCGCACTCCAAATAGTGGCCGACGAAGAAACACCGTTGGCGCATCTGGACGCTTCACTACTCCGTCGCAAAGTAACACGTAACGAATAGAAAGGAACGTAACTGCGTCTAGGGCGACTCCCCGATGCCAGCATGTCCAATGTTCCTCGGTGGTACCGCGCCGCTTTGACCATTACCTCCGAGATTGAAGGTCATGCTTAAACTGCGCGCTCGCTGAATAGTTAGCTATCGTCGCTGGTAAGTGTATCATGGCGCATTACTTCTTTTCGCCTGTCACAGACAGCAGCACCACCCACCCCGCCGAGGCCCGCCAACATAGAGCACCATGGGAGAGAGAATGTAAGAGAGATATAAGGCGCGTTCATGCAGAATTGTGCATGATGTCCAGTACCTTATTCGGAAAGACGCCGGGCGCTTATCGACACAGAACGGGAGGTCGTAGGTTCGAGTCCCAGCGGTGCAACTTTTTCTTTCTAACCCATTAGCGCTTATTTTATCAACGTAATACCCATTACGGAAATTGCGTCAATGAAGTCTTGGTGGACCGCGGCATAACACACTTTCGTGTTAAAATGTAGCGAGGAATTTTAAAGTATCTGCGATCACGTTTATTTTCTGTGCACAGTATAGAAATATTTTAGGCAGCTCCAATAATATTATCACATAAAAATACGGAGTGTGATGATGTGAACTGTGTGGCCGCGACAAGACGAAGCTGGAACGGCAGTTCTGGGCTTCTCTATGTGTATGTAACGGGAGTACGACGAAAAAGAAACAGAGTGGGGTATGCGGCTCGAACAAAATGAGCATGGAACAGTTTGGAGTCTCTTTCAAAGACGGCCAACAGAAAAGCACTGTTTCGCTTCCTCAGAACCAAGAAAGTTCTTTCCGTGCTGGTAAAAGTGGAATCCATGGTATCAGAGCCAAGTGAACTGCAGACTTTTCTCGAAGACCTAGAAAGTCGCTTTATAAATGTTCTCTTACACCACTCACAGTCTCCTGATCGCGGTGAGGATTTGGATAGGTAACGGTTTCATAACTAGCAAAATGTTGTAAAAACCCTGCCTAATTCCGCGCCGGGTCCTAATGGTATGACTAGGTCGGCTATAAAAAGGGTACATAAAATTTACCCCCCTTGGCCGCTTGAAATTACCAATCACTATATTCGAAATTCATGACTTCAACCTGATTGAACAATTCCGTTATTAAAAAAAAATGGCAGATCCCAAGTACCATGGGAATAGATGTTATGCGAAGCATGTGGAGGCAAGGTGACTGGGTTGTAATTTTTTATTGAGCGAAACCTTACGTGATGACGTAAAGATATGCACAAATGTTGCACGCACAGGCATATGTTCAACAGTCGCATATGTTTCATATAAGCAGTTTTTACAGTTGCGTAATGATGCCAACACAAACATGCGTATTACCAACAGCAGAAGCGGTAAGCTTGATATGTAGCACTTGTGCTTGCGAGGATGGTAGCCGTAGATAATGCTTCGTGGACCAACTACAGTGGATGGCGCTTAAGTATACAATTGACTTTAACACGACATGACGCCTGACTCATAGGAGTACATATGTAATGTTTATAAAATTAGATATCCTGCACTGCAACCACAATTGACGTTTCACCAACATTACGCCTGCATAGGGTCTTTTTACAAAGCAGTTCCGAAACTTGGCGTGGCTCTGTGGTAGAATACTTGATTGCCACGCAGATCGCTTGGGTTAGATTCCTGCTGGCACTCTGATATTTATTATTTGCATTCGTCGGGTCAACCCTGCTGACATCAGTTTTTCTTAATGCTCTCGCATTTAAATTACTAATATCTGTCCTCGCCGTTCCTGGGTAGATATAAATTGTCAAACACCTGTGGCGCATACCCGCACACCGCAGCCTTTGGTACACGGGTATGTGCCACACGTGTCCGCAGGAAAGGGTTTGACGACGTGCGCGACAGGATTTTCACGTAATTCATGTCATGACCAGCCAGATATGATCAGCAATACCTCTTACCTTCCCATACAAATTTTTGTATACACCAAGTTAAGGAGACGATCACGAGAGCACCCAGACGTAGGCGGCTAGATAGATAGATAGATAGATATGTAGATAGAAACGCAAAAGGTCTTACAGTACGCAAAGAAATGCTTCGTATTGAAAAAAACAAAGCGCTGGATTTACCTTAGATAACATCAAGTGTATACATGGTGTCCCAGGTATCACGCAACACGATTAAAAAAGGAACGGCGTTACGCGAAGCAGACCTAGTGCATATTCTTCCCAGTATACTGTAGTAGCCACTAATAATAGTTTCGATAATAAGAAATAATTTATTAGTCGCAATTAGATTCGTAACTGCAAAAGTACTCACGTAATTAAAAAAATGACAATTAGGCAGATGTGGGCATGTTGAAATGACATCTGTCTGTGCTACTTTCAAAAACATACTAATTGCGTGCTGATTTTTTTCCCGCTAATAAAGAAAGCCCGCGAAATCTGAAAAGCGACACGTGACTATACTGCTGCGTGTGTCAGGAAGGAGCGCCCTCAAACAGGCTCGCTGAGAAGTAGCCAGTGCCAATGAAAAAAAAAAAAATGCAGAAAGAAAAAAAATACAGATCGCGCCATCTGCCACTTCCCGTCCGACGCTTTGATCTTATACAGTGAGGCTGTAATCAGAACAGTGCATTCTCTCCTATCATTTCCCTACACATTCCCCCCTCCCCCGTGTCGGCTTGTTGAGGTGACATTTACGAGCCGGCATTTACCTCTTCCCTTTTCCTTTAAGAACCACTTCGCATCAGAACAGTGTACCAGCCGCGTTACCAATGAGAACAATTGGCCGTGAGATACGGATGATGATAGTGGCGTACAATTGAGTGGAAGGAATCACTGTGAAATTGCGACTTATGTCCTTGGCGCCCGACCTGTGCCCTTGTCATTGCGCGGAACCCTGTCTCTGGCAACGAAAAAAAAAATGCCCCCACCTCCCCGAAGGGAAATCGTGAGGAAATGCGAATGCATTTCGCGCGCGCTTCACTCCATTTATATATGGTGGTTGTGGTTCGAAGAAAGAAAAGGCGCCTAATTTCTGCAGCCCGGTCGGGAGCACGGCGCAGCGCCTGTTTTTTTTTTAAATGCGAATGCATTTCATAGTCGGGCTATGTCAGGCATCCGGCGTTGGCGTTGGCGTTGTCCGCGGAGGAGGAGCAGGAGGATAGGTTGAGGAGGTGTGCGCGCCGGCAGGTGTTAGATGTGAAGCATCTTATGGCGAAGCTTAATCCGGTGGTGGTGGTGTGCGGCGTGACCACCCTTACTGCGCATGCGCAAACCCTTTCAAAAAAAATAAAATACCTCCTCTCTCCCTCCTCTAGGCATCCCTCCCCACGGCAACCACACCCTCACTGCGCATGCGCCTCCCCTCCTCTCTCCCCTGCTACGCTCCCCCCTCTCTCCTCTAGGCATCCCTGCCCGCGCCGTCCACAATCCCACTGCGCATGCGCGTCCCACCTCTCTTCTCCTCTGCTACGCTCCCCCCTCTCTTCTCTAGGCATCTCTGCCCGCAGCGTTCACACTCCCCACTGCGCATGCGCGCCCCCCCCTCTCTCTCTCCTCTCCTACGCTCCCCCCCTCTCCCTCTCTCGCCTCGCGACGCCGACACAGGCAGCGTCTGCTAGCGAGTTTCTTGGTTGAAAAAACCGACTGCTCGCGCTGCACAACCGTTCACTGGCCACCCCGTATATATGGCAATGAATCTTGACCTCCAAGGTGGTGCCGGTGGGAGGTTTCTCCTGTGCGTTGTTGAACAATAAAAATTCGCAGCGTGCGCGTTAACTAAAAGCGGACTGCGGCGGAGCTCGGCGGAGCTATATATGAAAAAAAAATTTAAAAAATAAATAAAAAAATTAAAAAAAACAAGAAAAAGAAAAAAAAAAGGCTCTGCGCAGTGCTCCCGACCGGGCTGCAGAAATTAGGCGCCTTTTCCTTCTTCGAACCACAACCACCATATATAATTGGAGTGAAGCACGCGCGAAATGCATTCGCATTTCCTCACGATTCCCTTCGGGGAGGTGGGGGCATTTTGCTTTTGTTCTGTTTTTTTCTTCTTTTTTTATTTACTTTTTTTCTTCTTTTTTGTTCTTTTTTCCTTTTTTTTAATTTTTTAAAATTTTTTTTTTCATATATAGCTCCGCCGAGCTCCCGCGATGCGAGCGCCCTCACGCACTTGAAATGCATTCGCATTTAAAACTGGAGATGCGTAAAGCACGCAGCGATGGAGCGGTGTTTCCTACTGGAACATGCCAATCGCTGCTAATTGGCTATGAGAGACAGAAGACTCCGACTGGACACAGAGACCCGCAGTCGGCTTTTAGTTAACGCGCACGCTGCGAATTTTTATTGTTCAACAACGCACAGGAGAAATCTCCCACCGGCACCACCTTGGAGGTCAAGATCCATTGCCATATATACGGGATGGACAGTGAGCGGTTGTGCAGCGCGAGCAGTCGGTTTTTTCAACCAAGAAACTCGCTAGCAGACGCTGCCTGCGTCGGCGTCGCGAGGCGAGAGAGGGGGGTAGCGTAGGAGAGGAGAGAGAGGGGGGGGACGCGCATGCGCAGTGGGGGGTGTGGACGCTGTGGGCAGGGGATGCCTAGAGGAGGGAGGGGGGAGCGTATTAGAGGAGAGAGAGGGGGGACGCGCATGCGCAGTGGGAGTGCGGGGAGGGATGCCTAGAGGAGAGAGAGGGGGGAGCGTAGGAGGGGAGAGAGGAGGGGAGGCGCATGCGCAGTGAGGGTGCGGTTGCCGCGGGGAGGGATGCCTAGAGGAGAGAGGGGGAGAGAGGAGGTTTTTTATTTATATTTTTTTTAAAGGGCTTGCGCATGCGCAGTATGGGTGGTCACGCCGCCCACCACCACCACCGGATAAGATGCTTCACATCTAACACCTGCCGGCGCTTACCTCATCAACCTGTCCTCCTCCTCCTCCTCCGCGGACAACGCCGGACAACGCCGGATGCCTGACATAGCCCGACTATGAAATGCATTCGCATTTAAAAGGCGAAGCGGTTGCTTGCAGTAAGCTTATTGAGGGCGCTGCTTTCTTCTGCGGCTGGGAGCACAATCATGTGTTACTTTTAATATTTCGCGGGCTTTCTTTATTAACAGGAAAAAGTGAGCACGCAATTAGTGTGTTGTTGAATGTGGCACGGACAGAGTGATTTGAACATGCCCACATCTGCCTCATTGACATTTTGATAATTAGGTGAGTACTTGTGGAGTTGCGAATATAATTATGACTAATTATTATTTCTCATTAATAAAAATTTAGTTGTGGCTACTACACTTATACTGGTAACAATATGCACTAGGTCTGCTTTGCGTAACGCCGTTCCTCTTTTTTTTAAATCGTGCTGCGTGATAGCTGGGACACCCTGTGTAGCTCGCATCCTATCTAGAAAAACTTATCGAAAGAATTTGACAACCGTGTAGATCCCTGGTTGTCCGGAAAAATGATATTGAGCCCATGTGAAATTATATTCAGGCATGGCTGCTCTATCTGGTGTGCGCCCGTTGACCTAGAAAGTAGAATACAACTTGCTCGATATCAGGAACTATACTTCCGCTTTAGTAAGTTTCGGTATATTACAGAAGCTTACGAGAGTGTGGAGCATGTGAAATAGATAGATTCGCTTCAGAAGTTAAGTCTGCCACAATACACTTTGTTGCATGGGCCTATGCTTTTTTAAGTGGTAGACAATTTTATTGCTCGCATTCCGGTGTGACCTCCTCATGATGTAAGCAAACTAGAGGTCTCGCGCAAGGGTCAATATATCAGCGTTATTGTTTAATGTTCTAAAGTGTAATATTCCTATACAACAGGATGTACAAGTGTATGTGTATGTAGATGACATCGCATTTTTCGCTCCACCACCCTACCGTAAAATCTCATATGACCCGTATGACATATATCCAATAATCTCGTATAATCATACGAGAACACATATGATTCACAGCTGTTCGTAGGAAATTATTGGATATGTGGGATATGTGTCATATGATATTTTTCAATAGCGCAGCAGACATTCACACACTATACCGAATTCTGCAGACACTAGTGAACAGACTGGAAACACGGCTGGATGACATTAAGTTATCGCTCAATATAAATAAACGCTCAGGCGTAGTTTTCGCATGATGTGTTCTAGTGCAAATTTTATTACTCTATCGACAAGACATCATACCTCAGGTAGACTCAGTTGGGCATTTAGAGGTATCCTACACCGAAAATTGTCCTCCTCGGTAGAGCAGTGGTTACGGTGCTCGGCTCCTGACCCGAATGTCGCGGGTGCGATCACGTCCACGGTGGTCGCATTCCGAAGGAAAGGAAATGGTTGAGTGTCGTGTACTGTGCCATGTCAGTGCCCGTTAAAGAACACCACATGGTCACCCTCCACTACAGCGTCCCTCATAATCATATCGTGGTTTTGGGGCGTAAAACCCCAGATATATTATATCACACCGCTGAACATAACAGCAGTCCCCATATAAAAAGTTCACCGCCCAAGCCCTCCTACAGATGCTTAACCAGCGAAGCTGAAACGTGCGGCCACCGGGGTCTGTTATTGTGCCTGGACTGGTGCATCGTCCCGGCGGATTCCTCTTACGGATAAGATGTCGGCGCTGTTCTTGGAAAGCTTTCTGCCGTTCGGGCGTTCGTAGTATCTGTGCGCTCCCCATGTGAAAGTGGTAAGTTGAAACTGCTCCACGCGGCCTCGGCGTCACGGCTGCGAAGGGATGAACGACGTCAATGATGGCGCAGCCACTGACACGCGTGCTTGGGTACGAGTACGACACAGAGAATGGCGTTACTCACGGCGCTGCCAATGTTGCGCGCGCTTGGGTGCGACGTAAAGAACGACGTAGCTGACGGCGCAGCTAATGGAGATCGTTATCGACACTTGTGGCGAACGTTTTTTTTACTAAGGGAGCACATGCAGTAGGGATGTAACGTAGGCTCAGCAACAAATGAGCCGGTTTGCGCAGACCCGTGCTCTTCGATATTTATTGTATGTACATCCGAGCGATATTAGAATTCGGCTGCGTTTAGTTTTCTGGCGCTCCGGCTTATGAAATTCGGCCACCGATTCTTTTAGCACGCGAATCATTAGGCTTATATCTAGGGCTTTCTAAATTTGTCGCAAATGTTATTCCATTCGAAGGATCACGCCTGCGTTCGCTTATCGAAAGGTTACATATTCTGAAAGTGCGAATATTCTTAAAAATCTATGCATCTCCACAAAGGACGTCACAGTATATTTTCAGTAATCAGCCGGCCTCATTTTTAACCCCGAGTAGTCTAGACTACGTTGCCATCCAGTCATTTTTTATAGCGAAACAGCCATTTGGGCTAGTTAGTAACGATTCATACTAAATGCAAAAAGTGGGGCGCAGTACAGAACAGGGACAAGAGAAGAAAAACGGGCGCTTGTCCTGTTGTCTTTCCATTCGTCCATGAAGGTTAAATATCCCATGAATGCACTCGCAGTACTATCCCATGACGGCCGCATTTCACGGGCGAAGCTCCTAAGGGTGTGGGTCTGTCCCTCCTCTGTAGTAGTTGTAGTAGTAGTAGTAGTAGTAGTAGTAGTAGTAGTAGTAGTAGTAGGTAGATGGCCACTTATAGTGGAATGTACCCACTCCACGTGATAACGATGAAGTATAAGCGCGTTCCAGTATAGTGGAATGTACCCACTACACGTGATAACGATGACGCTGATGACCATGAAGCGCGTTCCAGACCACACATTCTCTTTCTGCCATGGATGAAAACGATCGAGCTTCGCCCACTCATCATCATTTACTTCGTGGATATGACGTGATTTTGACTATACACCCGTCCTTGCCGTATGTTACAGCATCGCTGTTTGAAAAGCTTACCACTGCCAATAACTTCGACAAGTCTCCTTCGTGTTCATCAGATTTCTCACAACTTAAATTTCGTAAGAAGAGCAGACATTGTTGCTCTAGAAAGAAAGAAAAAAATTGGGAGACGCTTAGGCATCGCTTTTAAGAGCTGAACGCGATAGCGATATCCTGTCCCTAGTGCGTACTTCAATCACTTAGTGCATACTATGTAATGGGCAGCATGTTTCAAATCACGAGCAGTTCTGCGCGTGAAATGTTTTCGAACTTGTTATGTGCCCAATACGGGGTCTTAATAAAATATGCGCAGTAACGTGTGTGCCTTTTGCTATGGGTGGCTGGCTTTAAACACGATGTCGTTGTGATATTCACATGTTATCACGCCCGATGGCAATGCACGCTTGTACCACGCAATATTACTGCGATATTACATGTCGTATTGCGACGCCTGTATACAGGACACGTGTGTTTGTAAAGCATGGAAGTTGTTTTCATTGCATTTCCAAGCTGAGGAAGTTATTTTTGCTCTATTTCCAAGTAGACGATTGGCTGTGTGGTACAATACCTGCTTGCTACGCAGACGGCCTGGGTTCGATCCTCGCTCGGACCCGGAAACTTTTCTTATTTATTTTATTGGCATATTTGAATTTCCAAGCAGAGGAACTTATTTTTGCGGGATTTAGAAGCAGTCGTGTGGCTTTGTGGTAGAACAACTGCTTGCCATGCAAACGGCCCGGGTTCGATCCTCACACGGACCCGGAGATTTTATTATTTATTTTATTTGCATCTTTCCCGATTTTTCAGTCACGGACAAGATGGTGATTTTTCATTCACAACCAACGACGCCGACGCCAACACCGACGCCGGAATTTCTGCGAAACGAGCTCTTTAATGCTATCGCGTTAATATCAATTACAATGCTACGCGGTCGAGTCCGTCCACTGATCTCTCACATTCACAGGTCTCGTCTGGCCCACTCACCTTCAGGCCTTCACAGTAATGAGAGTGAATCTCTACATCACATCTTTTTGACGTGCCACAGGTTTAAATTTCAATTGAATAGACTACTAGAAGAACCTCTTCGAAAGATGGGCTTAAATTTTTCACTTCCGGTGGTTTCTTCATTTGGGGCTACCATACTTGGTTATTGCTACAGCAGTGTTTTCGACGCTGTATGCGATTATCTATTCAAGACTTAAAGAATTGAATGCTAAGAGGAACTCAGTTCAGTTTCTTTTTTGAACAGTTCTTCTCATAATCACAAGTGTATATATATATATATATATATATATATATATATATATATATATATATATATATATATATATATATATATATATTGTCGTATGAAGATTTATTAGAAAAGTAGTGACGACTTGGCAGTCAGAGTAGCGCTGGTCCGACAGGAACCCAGATCTCGCGCACAGCAACAGACGGCCGAGCGAATCTTCTTTCTCGTCTTCACTACAATTGCCCCCGGGAGAGAGGACAAGCCATCTTGGCGTCTCAAGGCGTAGGCAGTATCAAGGGGTCGTAGTACGGCTTAAGTCTGCTGACGTGAACCGTGTCCCGACCGCGACGTCTGAGGTCATGGGACGGCGTCACGGCTCAACGGGCTCAACTACGTAGTTGACAGGAGACGTGCGTCCTTTGATGCGGTAAGGGCCATCATAGCGTGCAAGAAACTTGTTTGTAAGGCCAGGGCTGTGAGGAGGTATCCACAACCAAACGAGAGAACCAGTCGGGAAGTCTGGTGAAGACGCGTCACTGTCATATCGCAGTTTTTGCGACCTTGAGCGGCGGTTGTAAGTTTACGAGCGAGCTGCCTACAGTCCTCTGCATATCTCGCCGCTTCAGACACCGGCGTGCATTCGGACGCGTCGGGTCGGTATGGAAGCAGTGTGTCCATGGTACAAGAGGGCTCTCGTCCGTACAACAGGAAAAACTGGGAAAAGCCAGTGGTAGCTTGTGTGGCAGTGTTGTAGGCGTAAGTTACAAATGGTAAAACAGCATCCCAGTTACTGTGATCCGACGCGACGTACATAGTTATCATGTCACCGAGCGTGCGGTTGAACCTCTCCGTCAAGCCGTTCGTTTGCGGGTGGTATGCGGTAGACTTGAGGTGAATGATGCTGCATGCAGCGAGAAGGGCTTGGATGACGTCGGAGAGGAACACACGCCCTCTGTCGCTGAGCAGTTCACGTGGTGCTCCATGTCGAAGAACGAAATTCCGTAGAATGAATAAGGTGACCTCGCGAGCGGTGGCGGCAGGTAGCGCTGCAGTCTCGGGATAGCGCGTCAAATGATCGACGCCGACAATTATCTGTCTGTTACCCAAGGAACTGCAGGGAGGTGGGCCATAGAGGTCTATGCCAACGCGATCAAAGGGACGAGCAGGGCAGGGAAGCGGCTGTAACTGGCCGGACGGGCGCTGGTGAATTTTACGCCGCTGGCACAGCGTGCAAGAGCGAATGTACTGGCAGACAAAGTGATAAATTCCATGCCAGTAGAAACGTTGCCTGAGCCGCGCATACGTTTTCAGAACGCCGGCGTGACCATGGTGAGGAGCAGCATGGAAGTAAGCGCAGATGTCGGAACGCATGTGCCGTGGTATCACTAGCAGCCATTTACGACCATCGGGCATATAATTCCTGCGGTAAAGGATGTTGTCGCGCACAGTAAAGTGGGCGGCTTGGCGACGAAGTGTTCTCGAAGAAGGTGCGGCCGATGGATCCTGCAGGTAGTTGAGCATAGTTGATAGCCGGGGATCCTTTCGCTGTTCAGCCGGCATGTCCGTGGCGTCGATGGGAGACATGGATATGAAGAGCGTTGACAGGCAATCTACATCGGAAGGTATCGGTGACCGAGAAAGTGCATCGGCGTCAGTGTGCTTCCTGCCCGATCTGTAGACAACGCGAATGTCATATTCCTGTAAGCGAAGAGCCCATCGGCCGAGGCGACCTGATGGATCTTTCAACGAAGAAAGCCAGCAAAGGGCGTGATGGTCGATAACAACGTCGAAAGTACGACCATATAGGTATGGACGAAATTTTCCAAGAGCCCATATTATGGCCAAACACTCCTTTTCGGTCACAGAATAGTTCGCTTCTGGCTTCTTCAAAGTGCGACTAGCATACGCGACGACGTACTCGTCGTAGCCGTCCTTCCGCTGAGCTAGTACTGCGCCAAGTCAGATGCCCCCCTAGCGTCGGTATGGATTTCTGTAGGCGCTGTGGGATCGTAATGCCGAAGTATTGGTGGTGAGGTAAGTAGGTGGCGTAGCTGCTTGAAGGCTTCATCGCACGAGGTTGACCAAGCGGAAATGCCGTTACTAACCGTAAGTAAATTCGTCAGTGGGGCGATGATGGTCGCAAAATTACGCACAAAGTGCCGGAAGTAAGAGCAGAGGCCTACAAAGCTGCGGAGCGCCTTAAGAGTTGTGGGCCTGGGAAACTCGGCAACGGCGCGAAGCTTATCTGGGTCAGGCACCACACCATCCTTCGAAACGACGTGTCCCAATATCGTTAGCTTGCGGGCAGCAAAACGGCACTTTTTGATGTTGAGTTGGAGGCTGGCAGAGGTGAGACGGGTCAGTATCTCACAAAAGCGAACAAGGTGCGTCGGAAAATCTGATGAAAACACGACGATGTCGTCAAGATAGCACAGACATGTCTTCCACCTGTAGTTACGAATGATGGTGTCCATCATGCGCTCGAAAGTAGCGGGCGCGTTGCAGAGCCCAAAAGGCATTACGGTAAATTCGTATAAGTTATCGGGCGTTACGAAAGCTGTCTTCTCGCAGTCACCTTCCGCCATCGGCACTTGCCAATAGCCAGAGCGAAGATCTAAAGATGAGTAGTACTCCGCGCCTTGCAAGCAGTCGAGTGCGTCATCTATGCGGGGCAGCGGGTAGACGTCTTTACGAGCGATCTTATTTAGCCGACGGTAATCCACACAGAAGCGTATTGACTCGTCCTTCTTGCGCACTAATACGACAGGGGATGCCCAAGGGCTCTGGGAAGGGCGAATGACGCCACGTTGCAGCATTTCATCGACTTCCTCGTTAATGACGTGCCGCTCGGCTGCGGACACACGGTATGGTCGCTGGCGCAATGGAGGATGAGAACCTGTGTGGACGCTGTGACTGACATTCGCTGTACGCCCCAAGCGCGGTTGGGCGCAATCAAACGACGAGCGGAAATTCTGGAGAAGCGCAAGGACTTGCGTACGGTGCGGAGGCGGCAGATCGGCATCCACGACAGCTTCAAAGATGTCTGGCAACGACGAAGTTGACGATGATGAAGTTGACGTGCGCTGGACGGGAGAAGTGAGGGCGGCGAGCTCAGAACAGGGTGTGTCATCCGAAGTCCCGATGATGTGGAGCGGATCAACTGGCTGAACGCAACCAAGAGATTCTCCGCGCAGCAAGGTCACAGGGTGTTTGAACGGAATACACACAAGCATTACTGATGATCCGGATGTGGTATTGAGGACGGCAAAAGGGAGAGGCAGAGCCCTGCGACGCAGGAAAATAGGCGACGGTGTGAAAAGGACAGTGTTATACGGCGCGGTTGAGCAAGACACCGGCACAAGCACTTACATGGCGGGTGGTATGTCCGTGTCGGACACAACAGTGAGCTTTTGGGCTGTACTCGCAGAAGGGTAAGGCAATGCGTCATCAGAGAAAGGGAAGAGCGCCACTTCGGCCCGGGCACAGTCGATGATGGCGCGATGCTGAGATAAGAAATCCCAGCCGAGGATGATGTCATGTGAACATGAAGACAGCACGAGAAATTCGACAACATAGAGGACGCCGTCAATAACCACCCTTGCGGTACATGCAGCAACCGGCGCTATGTGCTGCGTACTTGCGGTGCGCAGCAGCATGCCGGCGAACGGCGTCGTGACCTTATGCAGTTTACGGCAGAAGTTCTCGTCTATGACTGAAATCGCAGCCCCAGTGTCAATAAGCGCAGTTGCGGCAGTTCCTTCCACCATAACGTCGAGTAAATTGCGTGGTGACTGTGCAGGCCTTGTAGAAGTCGCGAAGCTGGCAGTTCGTGCCTGCGGAACTGCAGCAGCCAGTTTCCCACGCTGGGGGACTGCCGACGACGTAAGGGTGAAGGCGAGCGAAGACGGGGCGAAGGGGAGCGGTGGTTGCGGAAAGGCCGTCGCGGAGGCGGCGAAAAGTCTGAGCTGGGACGCGTGGCATGATCCGTAGCGTCGTGTGGGTAGCCGCCGTAATCGGGGTAGCCGCCGTAATCGGGCGTGGCGGCAGCTTGATTAGCAGGTGGCATGCGACGGTTGCAGAAGCGGGCCACATGTCCGGTGAAACCACAAGCGAAGCATATAGGCCGGTTGTCGCGTGTGCGCCAGGGATTTTGGACATACTGGCTTCGAAATGGCATTGGTGGCGACGCAGGAGGCCTGGCTGTTGGCGGGCGCATTGCGGCAGGGAAGGCGAATGTCGGTGGCGGAGGTCGCGCCGCGACTGCGGCATAGGTCAAAGGTGCAGCCACAGGTGGACAAGGTTGGGCCAAAGGTAGCGACTCGGCGAGTTGATCGCGGATAGCCCTCTTGATGGGAGCAGCAAGAGATGTGTCAGGCTGTACGGATTCATCGGTCAGACGTAGCATAGACAGCTGCCGCGCCACCTCCTCCCGAATGAAGTCTTTGATTTGGGTAGACAGCGGTGTAGCGGACGACGGGGGAGAGGCATTCGTGAGGCCCGAGAGTGACTCGGCAGATGCGACAGCGCTGCGCGCAAGCACCCTTTGTCGACGCAGCTCGTCAAAGCTCTGGCAAAGAGTGACGACGGCCGCGACAGAAGCAGGGTTCCGCGCAAGAAGCATCTGAAATGCCTCGTCCTCGATGCCTTTGAGGATATGCTTAACTTTTTCCTCTTCGCTCACGGAGGCATTGACGCGGGAGCAAATATTGATGACATCCTCTATGTAGCTCGTGTATGTCTCACCGGGCTGTTGAGCACGCTGGCGTAGGCGTTCTTCAGCGCGAAGTTTTCGCCAAAGTTGGGTTGCCGAAGACTCCTACAATTGCTGTCTTGAAGTCTGACCAGGTTGAAAACTCACGCTCGTGGTTTTGAAACCAGAGGTTGGCGACATCGGCAAGATAGGAGGTGACGACGCGCAGTTTTGCCGGGTCATCCCAGTTGTTCGTTTCACTGGCGGGCTCATAGGTGGAAAGCCAAGCTTCCACGTCAGCCTCGCCGGTAACGCTAAAAATAGGAGGGTCACGGTACCGCTGGATGGCGCCGCCGGAGGTGGTAGCAGCGGTGGTGCCGGGCTGAGTGTTGGCGATGTCGGTCATTGTAGCGGTTGAAGCTGGTGGCAACGTTCGGTTGCGAAGTTCCAGGGTGAAGTCAGGGATTGCAGCAACCTCCACCAAATGTCGTATGAAGATTTATTAGAAAAGCAGTAACGATTTGGCAGTCAGAGTAGCGCTGGTCCGACAGGAACCCAGATCTTGCGCACAGCAACAGACGGCCGAACGAATTTTTAGTCATCTTTTTTCCAGCTTTCGTTTAATTTTACGAGGTTATATTGCTATTGTGTAGCGGCTCAACTATTCATTTTTCCAACTCTTTCCTTCGGCAAGTGAACTAGTTTCTTAAAGAAGGCACCGTGCCATTCGTGGCCTATCCCCTCAAAGTGGGTTCCGCCAAGTGTCTGAGGAACAGCAACAAAAACAAAAACAACAAAATTCTAACTCGAGCTTGCTCACTGGGGGGTTCGAATCACGGTGTATTTAATCTGGGCATCCTGCAGACATGAGCCCCTGGCGAGGCTGATGCGCGTTCTGAAACTAACCCGACCTGGAGAGGCTTATGCCCGCCTGATAATAACCCGCTGACGATACTATGATGATAGTTTTTGGCCAAGGTCAAATTTTACGCCCATATAGAAGAGCTTCGCTGTTAAAAGGAAAAGTTTAATGGTATATGTTACTCGAGGCTGTTGTTGTGCAAAAAGGTTGTGCGAATTTGAATAGGTTTGTTATAGACTAATTGTCGTGGGTGTGCATATTGAAAAGGACTTCGTTCAATAATCGAACTCCAAGTGAATTTGTGCCAAGTGAAAACGTCGCCAGACAGTGCGCATGTCAAGCCGCCCCCGCGAGCGGGCCCCCCATATCGTACAGCAGAACGCAAGAAGTTGCTCCCTGCACGGGCCCCGCGGTCCGGGCGCCGAGCAAAGTTCAGGGTAAACACCGTGCGCACCGGCGCGGCAGCAAGAAAGGCTCCTCTCCTACCATTGACCCGAATGAATCTAGGGAGAGGACCGCGAGAGTTCGGAGAAGCTGACCTAGAGCTCGAGGCAGTCGAACCTTGGCTCGGGCGAAAGGAGGACGCACAGTGACTCCGTCTGGACAGAACCCACATCGGCTACGCCCCGGTCCCTGGTTTCGATATACATATCCCATTTGTGCTCTAGCTGTAACGAACCCGAAAATATCCACCATTTCTTACTAAGCTGCCGCCATTTCAAAAATCAACGAAAAAAAGTGCTTTAAAATTTTATGCAAAAAAATTTAGAATTCCACGAAGTACTTCAAATATTCTTTCCTTTGGGGCTGCTTCATTGAAATACAGCGACAGGAATATCTGCGGGGCCCTCTGCAAATTCTTCAGTGACACAAGGAGATTACCTTGCTAAGTCATTGATCAGCTTTCTTCCAGAGCCAAAATTAAATTTAGCATTTCATTATTAATTAGCATTATTTTACGCTGATCAAGAATCAAGTATTAGGGATATTGTTTCTCATTGAAAATTCTATTCATATTTCTTTTTATTAAATTTCTCTTCGTGTCTCGAGCAATTAACATATTTTAATTAAAAAAAAGAAACCCTTCTCCTGCCTAGACCTTAATTTTTTTACTTACATTAACCGCCGGCTTATTGGCCAATCCCCCCATAGTGGGTAAGAGCCAGTACAGAGGAACAAGCAAGCAAGCAAACGGCATTCAGTTGAGACCGGACTGCACACAATAAAGGTGTATTCTCTTCTTCTGTCTCCGTGTGTTCTCTGAGGGCTTCAGCCGACCCTTGACCCGGAGCCCACATTTGGCGAGCGTAACGTGGGGCCGGTTGGTAGTTCTCGGAGATGGACACGGAGGTCCTCTTGTGGCATGCTCAGCTTTTTCTTCGCGAGCCTCTTTATTTTTACTTGTTAGTGGTAGAAGTGTGTCTTAGGCTCTTGTTTGCTGTCTCGTCTTGCGTGAGTACGTGGCGGTCCGTTTTCTGGTTTCCTTCCGTTCGCCGTCTTTTGTTTCTCAGTTTTCCATGGACTCCCGATAGACACGCCGAGCCGCCTCGAGGATTGACGAGGACCGTGCCTCTTTTACACTCCAAACATACCACATGGCGCTCACATGGCTGCAGCGTTTACCGAATCTCGCAGGCCGCCTAACTCGTTCGAAATTAACGATACAGAAATATCATTTCTCTGTCGAGCACCGCAGCGGTGAGCAAAACAAACTTGCTCATTCACTCTCTCGTGCGCCTTTGCCCGAGCCTTCATCACAGGAGACTTCCTCCCTTGTTGCTGCCGTGGGTACAGATTCTGAGTGGGGCACCCTAATCAGCAGCCAGCGTCTCCACGAGGAGAAGCGAAAAAGACGGCCTGTGTCGGCAGGTCCTCAACCACTTAGCTGACCATAACATGCAACCAAGTGGTGAGTTCGATTCTTATGTCTTCACCAACGACGGCCTCCTCCTATGTTACATCTCGCAAGCCGATGAGTATGATGGTAATTCTCCCTTCCGTGTGTTCGTACCAAGGAGATGAGACTCAGGAAGGACTTCATTCGATACTTCCACGATTTCGCTTTAGCCGGTCAGAGTTCTGCTAGCAAGACTTACGATAAGTTATGTCAGACTGCCACATATGACCATCCATGCAGAAAGACGTCATACGTTACGCACGAAGATGATCAGTGTGGCAATGGGTAAAACCACGTGGCGGACTCCTACCCGGCTTGACGCAGCCAGTACTTAGCCAAAGCCCCTGGGTCTTTTCCCCGTACGCCCAAGGGAAACCGCCACCTATTAGTAGTTACCGACCACTTTACAAATAGGGTCGAGTTATACGCCTCGCGCGTACTAACTTCGCGTAGGATTTGGCATTGTTTTCTGGGCTTGTTCTCCCGGTTTAATTTGCCACTTCAATTGACAACGGATAATGCGACATACTTCACTAGTCGTACATTTGTGAAGGCTTCTTGAGCTTTGGGCATCAAACTCGAAAAGACATCACCATACCTCCTCCAGAGGCTAACAGCACCGAACGCGGTAATCGAAACCTGAAAGCCATGCTCAGGGCGAACACCACAGACCATACGCAATGGAAAATTAACCTCTCAGAAGTGGCGTTTTCGACGCGTACTACGGTAAATTGGTCCACGGGTTATACAGCCCCATTCCTCAATTTCGGGAGGGAACTATCGTTTCCAGTCAGCCATACCCTGGTACCAGAACATCCGTCTTACCCATATAACCGTACTTGTAGAGAAGCTGGAAAAAAGCTTCTTTGAAACGCCGTCATTGCTGCTCGCCAGCGATTGGATAATGCAAGGCTCGAGCAAGCGTGTCCATACAACGCCCACCGTCGTCACATTCAGTGCAAGCCCGGTGATTTAATTTTGCGCTGGGCACACTATTTGAGTAACGCCGCTGAGGGTTTCACAGCGTCCTGAGCACCTAAGTGGGAACGTCCTTAGCGTTTCACAAAAGCTTGGCAACTTATCGCACCACTTCAAACACACCACAACGGGAAAGTGAATATGACCAATACATGTATTCGAGCTTAAACCTTACAACGCTTAACTACCGACTAGATGGCACATACAAAATTGTAAGCTACAAGATCTGAGGTTCAAGTTTTTATAGCATTCCACGCCAGCTCTCTTAAGCAATGCTCAGCGCGCTCTCCCGCTCTCGATCAGCCCCCTGGGACCGTTCTTCCGCCGGTCGTGGCCCTCGCCGTCCGCCACCGAGAGGCCGGTTCCGCGCGGTCGCAACCTGGACAGTGCTCGACTCAGCCGCCTGCCCCGTGGCCTGGACATCCCACCTGCCTTAGGAGCTCCAGCCTACACACCTACACGGCAACCCACCCTTAGACGCTCCGCAGCCGTTCCGAGGTCTCCTTCTGTCCGACCGGCACCCAACTGAGCCGTCACAAGTTTACACTCCCTTGGAGACCCGGAACTTGTGTCCACACATCAGGACGCCTCCCTCCAACGCAGCTGCCTCCTGGTGATAACCATCCGTTTCTCCATCTCCATCCACCACAGCGACGACCTGGTCCAACAACTGTCGAGGCCGTCGTCGCCCTCCTCCGTTCAGCACGTCCGAACCTACGGGCGCATGCAGCCCTTTTAGCTCCCACCTCTGCATCACCTCCCAACCCGCCACCACCACCACCACCACCACCACCACCAGTCGATGACCTTCATGACTTCGCAGAACAACCTGCTCATCGAGGGGGAGTGGATAGTGTGGGGGTGCTGGCAGGCGCAGAAGATAAGCTCCGGGGCCCGCGCTCACGATGGAACGGCATTTAGTTGAGCACGCACTGCACACAGTAGCGCTGTCTTTTCTTGTTCTGCGTCCGTGTGTTCTCTGAGGGCTTCAGCCTACCCTTGGCCCTGAGCCGACAAACTTGAGCACCATGTTGAATTTCGTAGGGGTTATTAAACCGCTGCTAAGCCAAACGTAATGTTTTAGGTAGTAACGACGAATCTTTAACTCATAATATGCATAGTATGGACCGGTGGCGAATAGTGGGATTTACGCGATTTTTGTGGAGCATACCCATTTATGATTGACCATGATGACAATACGACACGCTGACAGGCCGAGACATTAAGGTACTTCGCTCCTAAAAAAATCACGCCATAACCACAAAGTGAATGATGTTGGAGGAGCTTGCTCGGAGATGATCGGGTAACCCGCGAATCCTCCGTACACATCTCCTACCATCATATATAAACGAACGTTGTTATATACACATTACATGCGGCGCTCGGGCCGCGAGCCCCAGCTGCTGTTCGTTGCGAGCCCGCCGCGCTGCTGTGCGGTGTTCATGCGGCCGAGCGGTAACGATGTTTTCACTGCCTGAGCTCCCGGCGAAGAGAAAATTACACCATCTCCCACTAAAGGGAACCATGTGTAGATGCGAAGCGGCGGGCGCTAACGCTTACACTGGCGGCGGCGTTGACGCTGGCGCTCATCGCAGCGTTGCGCAGGAGAGAAACCTGGGGAGGCGCAAAGCACGCAGTGATGGACCGGCGTTTCCTACTGGAACATGCCAATCGCTGCTAATGGGCAGTATGAGAGACACGATACTCGGACTGGACACAGAGACCCGCAGTCCACTTTTAGTTAACGCGAACGCTGCGTATTTTTATTGTTCAACAACGCACAGGAGAAATCTCCCACCGGCACCACCTTGGAGGTCAAGATCCATTGCCATATATACGGGGTGGCCAGTGAACGGTTGTGCAGCGCGAGCAGTCGGTTTTTGGGGGGGGAGCGTATGAGAGGACAGGGGGGACGCGCATGCGCAGGGAGTGTGGACGCCGCGGGGAGGGATGCCTAGAGGAGAGAGGGGGGAGCGTAGGAGAGGAGAGAGGTAGGGAACGCGCATGCGCAGTGAGGGTGTGGTCGCCGTGGGGAGGGGATGCCTAGAGGAGACTGAGGGGGAGAGGAAGTTTTCTCATTTTTATTTTTGAGCCGAGAAGTGTACACGCCACCGCCATGGTCGAAGTACCATGGCGGTGGCGTGTACACTTCTGGCGAAGGCTTGGGAGCAATACAGCGCGCTGTACACGGCTGGTATGCGCGCTGTAGGTACGAGCGGCACGGCGCCAGCCTAACACCTGCGCGCGGTCGGTATGCGCGCGAAGGTGTTGCTGCGTGTGCTCTACGAACGGTTCTGCGCACGACGTCATTACCTTGATCGATACGCTTGCTGTGAGAGGGATTCGGAGCGGCGCCGCAGCTGTTCCGACGGGGACCTACGACGACGACGGCGATAACGGACATCGTGCGAGCCTAAGGAACTTCGCCCCTAAAAACATGGTTGATCCCTCCGTCATAGGAATTGGTATAACACGAAAGTAAAACGTACCAGTAGAAAAAGTAGTTGAATGTTTACTGTACGTTGATGTAAGAGATCTTGTACAATGTCCATTGGTGTTTGGCAGGTGTAGCACAGTTTAATGTGGGTTCACTCACGTTGATGCTTGGTGGTACATTTCCTCCCGACGACTTACGCTCGTGATCAATGGATAAACAAGCCTTTGGGGTAACTGCAGTAGTTAACGGTGAGAGCTTAGAGAAAGCGATGTGACTGTCGGAAGAGCGTGGCTGATTAAAGAGAAGAGAGAAAGGTTAAGTGAAAGTCAGGGAGGTTAACCGGAAGATAATTTTCGGTTTGCTACCCTGCACTGAGAGGAAGGGGTAAGGGGATAGCTCTTCAAAGCCACACGAGACAGACGTGCGTTGCTGAGCTATTTTACAGCGAAAGATGTTATCAGACTACAACGGCGGTGCCAGTGGGGTAGTTTTCCGCCGCCGCTGCCACCACCCGTAGCCACTATCGCGCGAAATAAGAAAAAAACTGAAGTTAGACAGGAATTAATTTTTAACTTTCACTTTATTTATATTCAAGAGAAATTTTATAGTGTCTGATCTGAATGGGTGAAAAAATTCACGTTATATTCACGAAGTGAATGATGATGAGTGGGCGAAGCTCTGGAGGTAATCTGGTAAACCGTCAATCCTCCATAAATTTTGCGCACTCGATCATCATACAAAGACCTGACACACAAACGCGGGGGTGTGGTGCGATTATACATACAGCATATACACAATGTTTCCTTATTTACATATTGATGAAGTATATACACGTTTTATTATTTACATATGCGGTAGATGATGATTTTGTGCAAGAGCTCTACGGACCACAACGAGGGGGCTGCCCTGATTTTGTTTTCCTCATATATCACGTTAAGCTCAGGGAACGTTTGTTGTCAGCGTTGCCGTATTGCCTTTCGAGGGCGAGAGTGCGTTCACGATCGTTTTCATCCATGGCAGAAAGAGAATGTGTGGTCTGGAACGCGCTTATTCTTCATGGTCATCAGCGTCATCGTTATCACGTGTAGTGGGTACATTCCACTATAAGAGTATCTATGGTCTGGAATGCGCTTATTCTTCATGTTCATCAGCGTCATCGTTATCACGTTTAGTGGGTACATTCCACTATACGGTGGCTACGAGGGACGGCGCTGGACTAGCCTATGCCCTAAGGAGCTTCGCCCCTAGAAACAATTATTTCACCCTTTCTGATTGCATACGTGGTTCTTTTGGTAATCAGAATTAAGTAATCGAATAGTCTAACATTTTCATTTAATCAACTTCTGGCCGAACCCCCGGAGGGGGTATGAGCCTATGTCAAAGGCAACAAGAACAACAACAACAACGTCGGTAACTCTTAAGGGGAGATGCGATTCGAAAAAAAAGTTGTGTTAATCTGTAGCCTAAGGCAGTGAATTTTTACTGTATATATAGAATTTTATGCTGATTTCAAATATGTAATTAGTTTTATAGTAAGTTGTACAGTTTTTGTTTTGTGCAACGACAATATGTAAAATATAGTTCTTTTTGTACACTCTTCTTTTGCCAGTAAATGTTTATCGTTCTGAGCCATTATTGGCTCATATTGCTCCACATTATATGTGAAATGCAAATAACTATCAAGAAAGCGCGTATAAGACATTTTAATGGACAAGAAAAATTGTAATGTCAGAAGCCTTGGAATGCTCAGACCATACTAATTGCTTATTTTAGGTTTGTAATAATTATGTTGGGAGATATCAAGTTCTAAAGTAAATACTTGCACTCTGCACATATTAAGAAATATGTGGGCAAAATGTCATCTCGATCTGGCTATTAGAAGTACCAAAAACAAGATGTAAAAACTCATGAAGTTGCCCAGAATTGTGTCTTGAGAAAAACGCATTTTAAAGGTATACGTGAAAGCTCATCTATGCGGAAAAGATTTGTCATTTAAGATGATTTATTCCATCATGAGAGCTTGGCAATCATGGTTATTTTGAGCATGCGCCTTTAGCAAACCCATCATGCGAAATACAATGGCAAGCAGCCAGGTGACAATTTCCAGGGGACTCTTAGACAATCAGGACTTCTTAGATTTTTAGTAGCCACCTTGTGCTCTTTAAAAGCGATTTTGACCTACTTCGAGTTTAAGTACAATCTTCAGTTTTTTGTCGTGAAAGTAGAGAAACTAAACTTGTGAAAACAAATAAAAACGAAAATATGCAATTTTTGAAAAAAGCTTGCGTTTTTCGACTCGCATCCCCCCCTTAAGCTACTGACTATCATCATCAACAAAGCATCAGCATTTCTAGCAGTGGGTAAGGTTCCATGCCCTTAACATCGCCTTTCAAGGTCATGCGATGGCGTCAACCAGGGTTACAGATACCACCGGTGGTGCGTGTTGTTCTTTCCTTCCACCCACCACTTACCTAGCCATTGGTAGGCAGCCACTCTGTGCTCTCGGCCACGGCTCTGGTGACAGTGATGGTGCTTCACCCGTATTATATGTTATAGCGAAGGCTCTTATGAGTTACCAGAGCCGATTTTGGTGCCGTAGTTGCCCGCTACCGGCACCGCTGCCGCCGGTGTCTGTAACCGCTCTCGCGCGAAATAAGAATGAATGAAATTAGAAAAAAGTTCTAGGAATGAACGGGATTTCAACCCGGGCCCTCTGCGTGGCTGTCGAGTATTCTACCACAGAACCACGCTGGTGCTTGAAACTCCTTCGCAAAAACATGTTATACAAGTGTCATGTCGGGCAAGCATTCGTGTTAACATATGTAATATTGCGTCGTAATAGATTAATATAACAACCAGACGTCACACAATGTGAATTGCGTAACGAGCAGGTCGTTGATTGCTTCCAACACATTACAAAAGGCTCAGCCATAATTCTTCTCGGCCTCAGGTATAATGCCTTACAGATGTGTAGCGGGCAGCACGCTTCTACGCCGAATGGCGAATAATGTCATAGTAGGTGCTTTCCTACTCCATGAAAGTTTCGATGATTTATGGCATGGTGGGTATCTAGCATGTGTACTTGTAGTATACACGGCGACAACTTGACATTGGAGCGAAGGCTACGGAGGCGGGGCTTCCGCACATTCGTGTTGCTCGGCAAGTAGCACTGCAGCTTGCGGCTGGTTACGGTTTTGTTCGTTCACATCGTTGAAGCGTTTAAAAAAACGTACACATTGAAAATTATGAACGGGAGAAATATTTGGACTGTTCAGTGTCCTATTACGAGTATATTTTTCTTGGAGACCTAAACAGCGCGTTTGCGGCCGCACACTGACATCACGGGCGGCATGTTGCCCTGGAAAAGGGGTGGGCTCAAAAGGTGGGGCTGTCTAAGTAATGGAAAGAAAAGGAAAGCATTCTTGCAAGGTGAACAATAACTGTATTTAACTACAATTTCTCGCACTGTTTCATTATCATTATAAATAAAGCACTATTTATTTGAGCAAGGCAAATGAGAAAGTTATCGGTAAACAAAAGTACTATTTTTCTGGCGGGGTAGCAGGCATGCGCTTTGGTTGTGTAGCTTCCACAGTGCTGTCAAGAAAAGTTGCCGCCGAGTATAGTTACCACAAGACGAAGGCCGCTCTTTCAGCTTTCGCTGTGACTGTGCTGCGTGTTCTTAGCAGGCATGACGATTTTTTTATGTGGATGGATGCTATTGCCAAGGGCGATAGTTGGGCTCAAGACGCCACCTCTCGGTTGGTTAAGGCGTAGACAAAGTTGCACATTTCTTATGTGAAACGCTCCGAATAGCACGGATGCGTAGTAACGACGCCTGGCACAAGTTAACCGCGGAGGCCACGGTCATGTTGCATTACTTTACTTTACCGCTCCAAGACGCCGTCACCAAGCCGCCGACTAGGAACACTGTGCGCGGAAAGTATGAGATATAAAAAAACGCGTTTATAAAGCGTGCAGAGTGTGTGACCGTGCCGCAGTGGATAGCGTGCCCGGCATGTGTTGTCGTGGACCGAGAGGTCGTCGGTATGACTCCCGTCGACGGAACTTATTTTCTTTTCCATCTCATCGTGGGCATTTTATCAACGTCATTTCCGTGACGGAGTCGTGTCACTGAATTACGTCACGACCCTGGCATAAAAAACTTTCGTGTTAAAAAAAGAACAAGAAACAATAAAGTAACGAGAAACAAGAAAGGCCGCCCCCGCCTTCAGGCTTCGCGGCCTTCCTCGTTTCTCGGTGCCAAGCGCCTTCCTTCAGGCTTGGCACCGCTAATGCGAAGCTGCCGTAATTTTTTTCTCTTTTAAAAGTATATGCAATATGTGGGAACCTCTTATGGCTTACTTAGGTAGGCACTAAGCTTGTGTTCAATACCGATGATTTTTTTACTCATTTTAACTCTAAAAATGTTGCGTCGTCATAGCGCTGAAATTACGTTTCATGAGGCGGAGACTTCTGCCTGAGAACTATGTAGTCTGTGAGAACAAGCTACGCGTTACCAAACATCTATGGAATTCGTTCGAACGTAATATTTGTTGCTTTTCATCATGAATATACTACACACATACGTTATCATTTGTTTTCGTTAGATCGTTACTTCAGGAGAGCGGGCGACGCCGGGCTTGAACGGACCTGAGGAAATCGGTAACGTCGAAATTTTCAGCGATGTCGCTACTTTCGAAGTGAAAAGAATATAATATTAGTGAAACGTATATGGGCTATAGTTGTGGTAGCGCTCAGTCATTTGCTTGAAAATCACTATTCACACAGCATTCTTCAAGGTGAACTTATTGCAGGCCTGAGATGTGGTAACGCACAAGCAGGCATATTCTTTAGATATTGAAAATTAAACGTAACATTACCGCTGTGTATTACCATCTTCAACCACCTCGCCCACATTGGGTGTGGAAACGGCTAACACATCCACGAAGTGATTGCAAAGCGTTTCCGTTGTAGGAGCGACTGCGACAATTCTGCCAAACACCAGCACGAAATTCCAGTCTCCCCGCAGAGCTGGGATTGTTTGTCCTGTCAGTCAAAACGCTCCAGTTTCCTCCGGGGAGGCCACCCCTCTCGGAAAGCCATGACGTCGCTGTCATGTGATCTGCAATCCGCGCTTTTCCTCCGGGGCTTTCACCTCCGCGTGGATACCCGTTTACCATCATGAAGTGTTTGCCACCGGCTCATCAAACGGAGGTACATAGCTAATTGCAGCTGTGCACGGAACCACTGACACATTTTATTAAATGCGAAGGATTTCTTAGCGAACTTCGGCGACTTTGAGCGTATCTATCTATCTATCTATCTATCTATCTATCTATCTATCTATCTATCTATCTATCTATCTATCTATCTATCTATCTATCTATCTATCTATCTAGCCGCCTACGACTTTGTGCTCTCCTGGCCGTATCGTTAATGGGATTTATACCAAATTTGGTATGGCATAACATGACTGTATGAAGAACATAAATGGCTGGTCATATGAAAATCATGACTAACTTGTCACGAAAAGTATGATCTACATGCCACGCTCATGGCGCGCTCGCGGCCGTTTCGTTAGCTTGAGATACACCAAATTTGGTATTGAGTGACATGATTGTATGGCGAACATAAATGACAAGTGGTAATATGGAAATCATGACTTCATGAGCGACATGACTTGCATGCCACGCTGATGGCTTGCTCGTGGCCGTTTCGTTAGAGTGATATACAGCAAATTTGGTATTGAGTGACATGACTGTATAACGAACATAAGTGGCAGGTGGTAACATGAAAATCTTGGCATGCATGTCATCTACAATGCCATTTACATGCCACGCTCATGGTGCGCTTGCGTCCAGTTCGCTAGCTTGACATACACCAAAATCGGTATATCGCGACGTGACTGTATGACGAACACAAATGACAGGTCGTAACATGTAAAACATGACATGCAAATTATGTAAAGCATGGTTTGCTCCTTCCTGGCTGCTTCGCATTACATCGATTCCCACAGTGCGTGGGATCTGCCGGCTTTTACGATAGCAATTATATGGACACTCTCGGCTGGTTTTCGCCGTCGGCGTCGGCGTCTTTTGCCGTATATGTATATGTATCTATATATTTATAAAAACCTCAAAGAAAAATAATTCAGAAAAATCTTTCCGACGCGCAGCATCGAACCAGGGACCTCTCGCTTTCTAGCGCGCGGCGCTAACCATTCAGCCACGAAGGCGAACGTCCTTCGACGTTGAAACGGCGAGCTATTTATTTACAGCGAGTTTTCAGCGTGTTTTCAGCACTACCAGCGAGATGGCGCAAATGCCGCGCTCGGAGGGGCTTAGCTGCCCCGTTCGTCGCGACGCGCGCTCTCCGGCGCGCACTTTACCCGAGGGGGGGGGGGGGGGGAGGTAGATACCCGTGCGCGCGTGCGCTTATCTCGCGGTGGCGGAGAATGGGGCTTAGGCGGAACGATAGTGTTGTAGTTACCGGGCGCGCGAAGGTCACATCGCTCGCTGCATTCCCCCCCCCCCCCCGTTTGCGAAAAGAGCACGCTTTTCAAACACAGCGAAGTAACAACTGTGACACTTGTTAGTTCGCGCTCGTCTGTACCTGTGAATACGTTTCGTGCGTCGTTTTTGTTTGAGCAGCGCGTTAAGTGTGGAGCTGTGAATGTTTTTAGTTCGCTTTCGTCCTGTGCGTGTTGTTTTCGTGCGTCATGTGTGCGTGAGAAGCGCGCTGCACGTTTCGACCTGCTTGTCATTCGTCGCTTTACATTCCAATTTGTTGCTATCGCATTCATTGCTTCGCCTTGTGGCGAAAGTGTGACTTTTTTTAATGCAAAGCATTTCTTTGCGACCCCAATTCACTTGGACTGTTTCTATGCATATATATATATATATATATATATATATATATATATATATATATATATATATATATATATATATATATATATATATAGATATATATATATATATATATTCATCTATCCGCCTACGTATGGCCGCTCTCATGGTAGTTTCCTTGCCTTGGGATATACCAAAATTGGCATAGCATCAAAACAGCATATGACAAACACGATGCACAGTCCATGACAGCAATGACGTGAATATCCTGCCGCGTATGTCATGAAACCTTTTCCAACAGTAACGTGGGGCACATAATTGCATTCCCCGGCTCATGGTATGCGGGTATGTGCCACAGGGGGTTTCACAGTCTATAATAACGGCAGCGAGAATATACTGTTTAAAAGTTAGGCAGATCCCACGGCCATGGGAATCGATGTTATGGGAAGCATACGAAGGGAAAGTGACTGTGGTGCAAAGTTTTGTTGAGCGAGACGTTACGAAATTACGCTAAAGATTAGGGGTGTGCGAATATTCGAGTTTCGAATTCGAATCGAATAATACCTTATCGAATAATTCGATTCGACTTTCGAATAGCTGATATTCGAAGTTTCGAATAATTCGACAGGCCGAATATCTGAAATGCGACAAAGGCCAATGGTGCAACTTGGTTAGGGTGGGTGGCTAAAACAAACGCTAACGTCATTACACTAGGCCTTTCGTTAAAACTTGCAACGCTATCCTGGTTCGCAAGCGAGTGTATGTTTATTTTAAAGGAGATTATGCTATTTATGCACGTAAAAAAAAAACACGTGGGAGAACTTTCAAGCCCTCCGCAACTTCGTTTCCCAAACGAAGGTACGGACTTCTTACATAGTTCGGTCGCGTGCGCCGCAAGTGCCGTAAATCGTCCCGCTTTGGCCCGCGATACCCTCAGTGGCTTCACATGTGGAAACTTGTTCACGCTGTGCACTCGCCACAGCCGCACCACACCACTCGTTCAGAAACTCCCATCGTTCCAGCGAGCAATTAAAACGCTGCTGTGAACGAGCGCCCGAAGATATTTGGGCCCGCAGCACCCATAGCGATGAAACACGTCATTACCTTGTCAGATGAGCCGTACTGCGCGAGCGCAAAAAAAAAAGTGACATTATTTCCTCTGTTAGCCATCAGGATGTTAAGAGTGGCGCTACTGACTGGAATGGCAGCTCTTTTATCAACATGCTTACGCGCTCGCCAAAGCTGGAAAAAGCAAGGACAAAAGACTAACAAGTGCATAACAGCGCTGTCAGAACACTGTAGCGCCTTTATCTTTTTTTTTGTCTGGCCAAAACTAGTGGTACACGTTTCGTGTAAATATACTATTCGATATTCGATTCGAATTCGATATTTTTGGCCACTATTCGGCACTATTCGTTTCGAATTCGATTCGAGATGAAATTTCACTATTCGCACACCCCCTACTAAAGATATCTACAAGTGTTGCACGCACAGACATATGTTGAACAGTGCCATATGTTTTATGTTAAGAGGGCACATTTTTGGGCAAGTTGGTGGTTCATTATGTGACACCAGCGCAACACAAGGAACAAGGGACAAGGAAGAACACAAACGAGCGCTGAGTAGATATCGCTCTGCATTGCCGTCTTAATCATATCTGCTGGGGTTATGAGCCGCGTGCTCGGAAGCCACTTTTGCCTTATCAGTCGGCGCACTCCAAATTAGTAAAAAGGGGCATTGTCAAGATGTGCATGAAGAATGCTCTCGAGAAGTCATGCGTGCATGCCCTTCATGGATCGTTCACGCAGCAAGTTGACCGCATGGAAAAAGCGGGTTATCCAAGGCATGTGGTGGTTTCGGTGGCTGAGGCTATAATGAAAAGTTACAAGTCTCGCCATAGCCTGGTTGAGCGGGGATGTGCTACTTCTGAGTGTAGCAAAATGAAAACGGCCGTTGTGCCTTATATCCATGGTGTTTCCCACGGGTTGAAAAAGGTAGCCAAACGTGCTCATGTTCGCGTGGCATTCAGTGCTCCTCAGAAGCTCTCCCGGCTTGCCGCAAAAACCACTTCGCTGGAAAAGAAACAACCTGGTTGCCAGGTGAACCATCGGAACCGTTACACGGAATGTGTAGAGGGCGTCATCTACAGCATCCCGCTGGCATGCGGAAAACAGTATGTTGGTCAAACTGGCCGATGCGTGAACGATCGGCTGCGCGAACACAGCAACAATGTTCGCCAAATGAACAGCGGGCACTTAGCCCTTCATTGCAGCACTTGTGACACTGGTGAGTGCAAACCCCTTTTGGAGAGGTGCCGAGTGGTGGGGCGATGTGGCTCTCAATTAACGCGGGAAATTATAGAGGCAGCAGAGATCGCGAGACTTGGCGATAATTGCGTGAGTGTCCCGTCCATTGCTTTGACGGAGAAAGAAGTTGGATATTTGTCTCGTGCGCATGACCGCCGCAGGTGAGGTGGGCTGTTAACACTGTTTAGGTTTTGTTTTTTTTTTTTTTTTGCAAAAAGTGCTTTGCAATCTTTTATGTTCACGTGTCGTTTTTTTTATATATACTCTGTCCCGTTTCGGAGATAAACTTCAGTTGAAAGTTCAGCGCTCGTTTGTGTTCTTCCTTGTCCCTTGTTCCTTGTGTTGCGCTGGTGTCACATAATGTTTTATGTAACCAGCAGTTTACGGTAGCGTAACGATGCCAACAACAACATAAGTAATACCAACACCAGTAGCTGTAAGCTCATATGTAGCACTTGTGCATGCGAGGATGGTAGCCCTGGTTAGTGGTACGTAGACCAACTTCAGTGGATGACGCTTAAGTATATAATGGACGTTAAGCCAACGTGACGCCTGTATCATGGGAGTACATATGTCATCTTAATAGAATTAGACAGCCAGCACTGCAGCCACAATTGACGTTTCACCAACGTTACGCCTGCATAGGGTCTTTTTCCAAACCAGTTTCGAGACCTGGCGTGGCTTTGTGGTAGAATACTTGATTGCCACGCAGAATTCTTGGGTTCAGTTTCTCGTGGGAACCTAATATTTATTCGTCCCATTCGTTGGGTCAACGCTACCGATGTCAGTTTTTCTTTACGCTCTCGTAATTATACTACCAATGTATGTTCTCCCCGTTCCTGGCTATACATATACCGTTAATCACCTGTGGCTCATACCCGCATACCGGGGCCCGGGGTTTACGGGTATGTGCCACACGTGTCTGGAGGAAAGCGTTTGACGACGTACGCTACGTGATTTTCCCGTTATTCATACTATGACCAGCTAGGCATATTCGTCAAACCCACTTACTTTCCCATAATAATTTTGGTGTACCCCAACTTAAGGAGGCGATGGCGGCTACATACAGACGTTGGCGGCTACATAGATAGATACGTAGATAGACATGCTCAAAGTGTCTGCAGTCATCTAAGAAATGCTTCGCATTTTACATTAACGCAACAGATTTCAAGAGCCAGTGTAGCAGAAGATCCTGTTCATACGTCGGCAGCGTTGTCGATGAACGAGAAATCCCCATGGCGCGAGCCGGGATCGAACAGAGGCATTCTGTTTGACAGTGAAGCGTTCTACCACATAGCGACGCCAGCGCTTCAAAGTGCTTTGAAAAACCACCATAGAAAAACGTCATACCGGGGCAACTGCAATTGTGGCTTTACTTTTATCTATCTGTTTTTTTAACAAGGTGATGAGCATTACAAACGTACTCCTGTGACTCGGCAACGTATAGTCAAACGTTGCTCAAGTATGCCGAGAGCGTCTACTTACAATATACATCATTGCTCCGTAGCGTACACTTGGATGCGAAGAAAGCGACTGATTTGATCTAAAGTGAGTGACTCTGTCACTTCAGGCCATTCACACTCCCGTGTAGAGGACGTGACTGGCAAACCGATGGTAATCTCAAAACTGCTCAGTCTACACAAGAACGTCGGTCCACGTCGTAACGCTTGGCCCAAAGCGAAAAATGCCGCATAGGCTGCTGCCCTCTTATTGCCTGGCGTGAAATCGATTCCCACAATGCGTGTGATCTGACTAATTTTCTCGTAGTCGTCTACCTGCGTCGCAACTATGAAGAAAGGAACCGAAAGCATGCCTCTGTAAAGCAACATTTTCGCACAAGGCAGCCTTTTTTGGTTCCGTCTGCTTAAATGATTGATACGCAAGCACACATTTCGTGAACTTACTGAATTTCCTTCATATTCATCAACCTGACCATGCCCTCGCCTTTTTTAAAAACCCATTCAATAACCACGTAAAGTGCACAATCAACATAATGTTCTTTTTTTCTTTTTATTACTCCGTTGATTGCGTCATGGCCATGTCCATAAGGTATAACTGGAATTCCGCTACTTTTTTGTTTATTCGCTTCGTTCGCGTTGAAAAGGCTACAAAATCAAGCTGGGCTTCCGGGAACGTGTTTCCATTATTTTTTACGCACCCTGATTAGATACAGATAATGATTGCAGCCGCCGTTGCTGTGTGGAAGGTAATGAACGACTGCCCTGCTTTATTTTTCTTTGTATCTCTTTTAAAGCCTTAAACTACAATTCATGGAAACAAAATGCCTGGCCTATGTCAATTTCAATTTTTCTTATAAAGGTACATCAAAATGGACTACCGTGGACTACTACTACAATCAAGCGCGAACAATGAGTAAAAGCGAATACAGAGAAATCTATAAATTCATAAGAAATAATTGCTTACCCAAATCTGCTTTCACATCCGCTAAAACGAAAACAAGTACTAGTTACCGCACAGCAAAAAAAATACAGTTTATAGTAAACAGCACCAGACTGCATTATATTATTCTATATCCAAGCGGCCATTGCTTAATCACTAAAGTAAAATGGCTCCTGTGTAGTTGGCAAACTTATGTTGTAATATGGATTGCAATTTACCGCGTGTGAACTTCTATGAAGTTTACCCAGACGATAGAAGCAAGGAAGGTAGGGCAAACTGTGGAAATAAAAGAATAGCATTTTCTATGAAGCATTTTTTTCTCGAGTGAGGACAGCTTTCCTCTCCACTTTTCGCTCATAGGGTGAATTTTTGTGCTTGAGGCGAATACTTCATGAAAATGTGTACTTAAGGATTAGAGCAAAGTACGTCTCTCAAGAAAATGAATTCTCACACTGGCTTTCACCCGAGGACACCCGTGATGTTTGCCGTGCTCACACAGCGGGCAGCCTGGCTGGTAGGAGGCCCCTTTTGTGCATCAGCGACATGAACGAAGCCAGTTTTTAAGAATAAACCTTAGATGCCTCATCAAATGCGAAAGTCGACAGGCGTCCCGCGTCGGAGTCATGAAGACGAGTGTGGTACAAAATCATCATATTGATGTAACGTCATCATGACGTCACAGATCGCCATAATATTTGACGTCACTGTGATGTCGAGTGAAAAACGTCACATGATGACGTCATCACATTACATCGTAGTTTGGTCACACGTGGGCCGATCACGAAGGCGGCGCAAAGCCAGGTGTGGTGCCTCCGATCGTGGGGGCAGTGGAAAACCCCTTCATGTGTAGAAAATTTTTGGAGGGTGGCGACGGAGGAACAGTACAGTGACTGAGAAGGAAAAAAAACGTGGCTTTTACCTTCTAGTCATCTTAGGTGAGTGCATGAGAGACCTTGTCAGTTTTTTCTTCGGAAAGGAGGGGGGGGGGGGGTGTCGATGTATGTTGGTGAGTCTTTAATGCGTGCGTGCATATATACATACATGCACACAGCGTACAAATGTCGGCGTAGGGCTCGTACCTGAGAGCCCCCTCCCCTGGCTACGCCAAAAATCGCCAAGGGTTATTCGACTGCTGCGTGTTTGTTGTCTCAAGGTATTTTCAGAAGGAGTGAGAGATTGAGTTCCGTAATGCCACTCTCTTTGCCCATGCAAGTGTCTACATATGGCAAGAGTGGGACCGCCGCCATGGATAGTTTGCTGGCATATCCCTCGCTGGCGGATTGTATATGTATTTGTCGGCGGTGTCCTTTTCAAGAGATGCTTGCAAAGGACACGACGCCACTCACGGATTTCGGAGGTGGCATCGCACCTAAAAAATGCGGCACCCTAGAGCATGCATAAATACGGCCCTCGCAGGCGTGACGGTCACAAGAGTATTTCTGAGTGCCACTTTCCTATTGGCCTCGAGGGCCACCACTGGAAACGCCGGCGCTACCATCGGCTCGATGTGCTTGGCAGGATCACGCGGTCTCGGCGGCCGCGTTGGCTGCTAGCGGAGCGCTGCCGCGTGCTTTGTAAATGAGTTTCAAGATCCCCCTACGCTGCGGTCGGTACGAATACGGAGGTTTTCTCGCATTTTGAACCCAACTGAACCCATTGTAACAGGAGTGGCTGCCTCCGAAAGCGATGAACATGCTACTCTTACTGCTTGGTGCCGTAGTGCCGGACGTACGCAACGAAGTCCGGCATGAGCCTGCACCGGTGCCCGTGGGACAAGAAACTGCGTGAAGAGTGTGTTGTGGTGCTAAGAACCGGCAAGCAGCGATCGGCGACAAGACATGTGTACAAGACATGTGTACAAGACATGTGTACGACAAGCACTTCCGCGACGACAATTTTCGCTACTGCGTCGGGGCTGTCATGTTGAGCAGCAGAAAGTGCGCACTGCGACGATCGTCCGCGCGCTTCCCCCCGGCTAATGGTGCTTATCTACCACAGTATGGAAAAGGCGCTGACCTTTTGCATCCTGCGATACCATCTCAGAACGTTCTTGTGCTACCTCTTGATTGTCGGCCCTGTACTCAGCGTCTACAAAATGGGCTGTAGATACTTGAGTGACTGTTTAGATACATTGGATTTAAACACTCGCAAGGTTCCTTGTACATTCCCCTAACATGACCGGAAGGCGACAGCCACCTTCTTCTGCTTCTTGTCAGTCAATGTATTGATTCCCCGCCCCGCTCCAAAAACCTTTGTGCACCTAACGAGGTATTGCACTGCCTCCGTGATCGGCCCACTTATCACGGAGGCTGTGCAAAGCGACGATGTCGTGTGAACACGTCATCATGTGACATCACGATGTGGCGTCATGACGACGTCATGACGTCTTCACAAATTTGGGCAATCTGTGACCTCATGATTACGACATATGGTGACGTCATCACGTGATGGTGATTTTTTTTTGCATTACTCGTGCCGGCGTCGACGAGGCGGGTGCCGACGGTCAATCTTCCCTTTTGATAAGGCATCGAAGGTTTTCGCCTTCATAACATATATGCGACGTTTGCTGGTGGATGTACATAGCGAGCGAGTCAAATGCTGCGGATGATGTGTGCTGCATTTATGTTGGCGATAACATTTTTTCAGTCAGTCGTGCATTCTCATGACGCAAACGCTACGTGCTAAAGAGCCCAAATTTACTTGTGCCTACAAGCTCAAGTTGGGCCTATCCAACCCCCATGCATTTTTTTTGGAGCATTATTTATTTATGTGGAAAAGAAGCCGCGCTGTTGTCGTTAGACTCGACATACTTCCCTAATTGCTGGGCAACTCGGCAAATAATGCTGTACATTAAAATTTTGCATTTCACTCTTTAGGAGTTGTTGTTACCTTGCTTTGTACCTGCAGGTTGCTGCAATAACTTCCCCTTCCTTTCACCGCTATTTCAAGTTCAGGTAAGTCCTTGTTCACATCGACGTTTGCAGAACAAATGCGGCGAACGTTACTGTATTTTCATTCGTTTCCTTGGCGTTGTATGCTACTACATAGCCTCGTAGACCACTTCTTTCTCATCAGCAATCTCGAAGTGGTGAAGCTTTGGTCTATGAATTTGTTGACGGCAGAGAGCGGCAAGTTCAGTTGAATGCAATGGAAACGATAATTAAGCAACATAATAAAAAAGGCATCCCATTTTATCACGTTTTGTGTGACCACCAAACGAAACGAACACACTGAAATAACAGGAACAGCGGCAATTGCTCACATAAAAGACCGATCTATATGCAGTGCGAGGCAACATGTCAAATGACATTGAAATACATTATATTGACTGAAAAAAAAAACGAAAAAAAAAACGTTGAATCGTCGGGACGGGACATCCCAAATTGCCATAGGCTCGCCGAAGTCGTAGTTTTAACAAAAAAAAAAAAAATTTGGAACTGCTCTGATAGCGTCCGCCCAACAATAGTTTTTGTGCGCTCACAAATTCTCATATTTTGCGGCCTTAAATTCGCGGTGGGGCGCCAAAACACGCTCGTAGTGAAAGCGCAACCATGAGTACGAATTAACATATACATGCAGACGCTCATACATGCAAAAGCTCTGTCGGTCGCAGCGAACCCGTGCGATCACTGGCTTGAGGCTTCTTTCTGTTATGCTCCATTTAGGTATACAGGCGTCTACTCTAACAAAATGTTTCCCATATTTTGTGCTCAGCGACTGACTACATTTCACGCAAGAAACCGGTTCAGCGGTCTCATCGCGGTGACCGCGTGAAGCGGGCGCTCCGTTTTGCAAAGAGACAGCGACTGTAAACTATATTGTGCTTTCTTTTCGTCGAAAATTATTATTTTGACAGTACAGAACATATTTCGTTTCGAAAGTACGCACAGAAATGTCCTGGAGCGCTTCCGCGAGATGTTTTGTAGAGCGCGGACAGCAAATCTTATGGGGAGCGCGCGGCGGTATCCTGCCTAGCACGCAATCGAGGCGCGCCCGATAAAGGGCGACTCCGTAACTCCTCGAGGCCAATTTTCATGCCCGCCATAACGTGATCTCGGTGATCAGCCGTTCATGATACGGCAATGTGATCGTTTATCAAGGCGACTTGTCTTGTGACATTGCTGCATCTACTTCTTGCCTGGATATGAGTGTATGGTCATCATTCTTGCCTGCAGCAACGGAAGCATTACGCTGCTAAGCATGTGAATGAAGGTACCATTCTCGGAAAGAGGAAGAACACAGGAGGTAGCACAGGGTAATTCCGTGCAATAAAATGAATAAATAAATAAATAAACACAGTTTCGGCGAAGGCGAACAAGTGAATGCGATAGCAACAACTGGGAAGCGCGCTGTTGAAGCACAGAGGACGTACGAAAAGAAGGCACACAAGACGAGTGTGAACCATAGACTGTTACAGCTCGATAAATGGAGTGCGCTGCAAGTGTCGACTACGCACAATCAACTAGTCCCTACTTTGGCTCTTCTAGGTAGCACCCCACTTCTTTCGTAAACGGGGCCGCTGCAGCTAGCGAAATGACTTCTGTGCGCTGTGTAACTTCAACGCAAATTATATGGCGAAAGCCCAAGACAAATGTACAAACCACCGCCCGCGCGAGATGAGCGCGTGCGCCCAGACGACCACGCCGTGTCGTGGCAAAGTACAAGTGGTGGTACAGGTAGGATGCACGCGCGCTTCGCAACTCCAACGAAAAACGGGCAGGGCGACGACCTTCGCACCCTTCGCGCATTATCGCGGGTGATAACGAGAACAAGCTGAAGCATCGCCAGTATCTGCGTACACGCGGCGGTAAATGGTCGCCGTTAGTATGCTGAAGGACGTCTACTCTGTGGCAGAGTCGTTTGACGCGGCGCCTTTCAGAGCGAGCTATGGGTCGCAGGTTCGAATTTCCTGTCGCATGCTTTGGAGTATATTCGGAATAATTTTTCTTTGTGACATACCGTAAAACCTCGGTGATACGAATCTCGCGGGGTAAAGAAAAAAATATTCCTATCATACAAAATTCGTGTCACCAGAACACATGAAAAATCAGTATGCGACGAATGAAGCCTGGCGTACGTTTTCATTTAATCTTTCTCAGTGCCGCAGCAACATCATGGACAGCTCTTAATGATTGCCAGCAAAATTTATAGACGTCGACGATCATATTTTTTTAGTCGTAAATATAAGGCGCGTGCGCGGAACCAGATGCGGACTGACCGCTAGTAGTTCCGTCTTAATCTTAATACGCTATTCCCCATGACATCAAAGTGCTGCGGCGACAGTAACCTAAGATGCGCTTTGCACACTATGGACGCATGTGCGATCATGTACGTCGTTGTTTCTTTTTTTCTGACCTGGTCTTGCCCGCCCCGTTCGACGCAATGTCGCCGCTTCTGAACCCTGCCAGTGCCGCAAAAAGTCATCTTCCCTACCAGCTGGATACCTTCAGCCAATGAACGTTACCACTGAACCCTTTTTCGAGTTGGTCTCGACCGGCCTGGGCCCTTCCCGCTCTCCAGCTCGGGAAATAAATGGATTGCTGTCGCCACCGACTACGCGACCCGGTATGCTATCACACGAGCACTTCCGACAAGTTGCGTTACCGATGTTGCGGACTTTCTGGTATACGACATAATTTTAGCTGTCGTAAAAGAAATCCTGCGGTCTTGCTCTACCAAGCACAAGTTGGCAACTTGTGCTTGGTAGAGCACAAGTTGCAAGATGAAGGGGCATAAGGGCAAGAGGTTCGGTGTCAGCAAAGCAGGCCAACCGGGTACCTTGGGGCAGAACAAGTGGCGAAGATGTAGGATTACGTGCAGTGACCAACGCTCTGCTGTCATGAAACCTGACCAAGCTAGGCGCAATAACGATTCCACCAGATATCCAGCGATCGCATGGAGCGAGAAACACATGACCATTAATGATGGTATCGGACGTCAACGAACGAACCACAACGAATCCACAAACGAACGGTTTCACGGAGCGCCTCAACAGGACCATAACCGACATGCTCTCTAAATACGTAGCGGCTGTCTACCAGGACTGGGCCATTCATTTGCCATATGTGAAGTTCGCCTACAATTCCTCACGTCACGACGTTGCCGGCTATTCGCCATTATATCTCCTATACGGCCGAGACTCCCCGCTACGCTTTGACAGTTTGCTGCCCTCGGTCACTGAATATGCCGGCGAAGCCATCACCCGAGCCGACCGTGCGCGCCATCTCGCCCAAAACCGTTTACATGCCTCGCAGGAGCACTAAAGACAGCTCTATGATTCTCATCATAGAAACGCGCACTTTTCCCCGGGTTCATTCGTGCTTCTCTGGTAACCCATTCGGCGTGTGGGGCTTTCTGAGAAACCGCTCTCACGCTACACTGGACCATACCGTGTCGTTCGGCAGGTGACTGACGTCATATATGAGATCCTTCCAGCCGATACAACAACGCCATCGTCAGTTTCGAGCAACATCTTTCACATAGCTCGACTCAAGCCCTATCAGCCTCCTTCGAGGAATGTGTAGACTAAGCACCGAGCCGGTGCTTCTACCGCCAGGGGGTTATGATACAGAACAGCCGCCGCACCGTGCCTGCATGAAAGAGGAGAAAGACCTAATTTTCTGTCTGCCCCCTCACGCGTTTGCCTTCTCTTGGAATCCTTAATGACCAGCGGTTATCCAGCAAGCGCGCTACGTCCCCGGCCCATCTCCATTCAATCTTCTTGATTTTTCTTCCCATCGCTCGCGGCGTCGTCCTCAATTTAATTTGAACCCTCTTTGTAAGTCTGCAGGTTTCTGCTTCGTAGGTAAGTACTGGTAAGATGCAACTGTTATATACGTTCCTCTTGAGGGATAGTTGTAGGCTACCATTCATGATTGCGCTCCACCTTATCCTTATTCCTCTAGTTCACTCTCATGGTGCGGCTCCGCCGATAATACCTGATCTAAGTAGACGTATTCCATTACAACTCCCAGTGTCTCGTCACCTATCTCAAAGCGCTGTTCTCTGCTGGGACTGTTGCACATTAATATGCAACAGTGTGTTGCACATTACGTGCATACTGTCATGGGCGAATTCCCCGTAACAATATTCATTTTCAGGCCTACTCTTTTGCTTTCCGTGTCCAGTTCAGTAATCATGAGTTGTAATTCGTCCCCCGAGTTACTGCTCAATCCAATGTAGTCAGCGAATCGGAGGTTGTTGAGATACGCTCTATTAACTCTTATGCCTTCTTCCCAATCTAGGGCCATGAAAACCTCCTGTAAACACGCGCTGAATAGCATTGGAGATTTCGTGTCTCCCGGCCTTAGAATCTTCTTTATTGGGATTCTGTCACTTTCCTTACGGAGGACTATGACGGCTGTGGACCCGCTGTAGATTTCTTCCGGTATGTTTATATAGGCTTCGTCGATGCCGTCATTCCGCAGTGCCTGCATGACTGCTGACATCTCGACCCAATCAAATGCCTACTCGTAATCTGTGAAGGCTATGTATAGGGGTTGGTTGTATTCCACGTATTTCTCTATCATCTGACTGATACTATAAATATGGTATATTGTTGGGTAGCCTCTAAGAAATCGTGCGTGGTGCTTTGGTTGAGTGAACTGTAATGTCGTCTTAATTTTATTAGCTATTATTTTTGTAAATTGCTTGTAGACAACGAACAGTAAGCTTATCGGCCTGTATTTTTTCAAGTCTGGTAATTCATGCCAAATAAAAAAGTACTGTCCTTCTTTTTACAAGTACGATGGGCGACGCCCATAAACTTTTCGAGGGCGGGATTACGTCGTCGTCGAGCATCTGCTTCTCCCGAGAGCGTGTCAGCTCTTGTTTTCTGTTTTTTTTTGTTTGCGACACTGGGTGCTCTGATACTGGCAGTTCGGTAGGGTCGTTTATAATGCGATGATTCACGGTTGCCGTCTCCTTCCAACATTTATAGGACGCCAAAACTAGCTTAGAATGACTATGGCAGGTGCAGCTTAGCAACCACACTCTTGGAAGTCACCTTACGCTTCTCAGTAAAGAAATAAAGAGCCACACATAACTCCTTCACAACAGAACTGGAAATTGCTTTCCAACAAATTATGTAGCACCATGAATTTGCCACGTACTCGGAGCTTGTATGGGTACCTAATAGACCGAACTCAGTGTATGAGTATCCAAAGATGCAACTTCACCAAACGCCTGCGTACTTCCGATATACCTCCACCGGAACTCCTTCAAGAACTTCGCAATCAATACTTCCGAAAATTCCCTGTCGAAACACACCCCCTACTAGAAAATTTCACAGCTACACTCTAAGGCAAAATTACCCGAAAGAGGAGTAACGGAGCCCATTATGCGCGCGCGATGAACGGATAGACCGTTGAAAGAGTAACCACAGAGCGATGCGTGCCGTGTGCAAACCAGTTAGTCTCCAAACGCACCAAAGGGTTGAACCGCACGGGAGATACATTCCGTGTGCAAACCGTTGTCAAGGGAACTAACTGTCCTCCTCGCTCTTGGTCAGTCTTCTCACTTGCTTTCATGGAGGCGCGGTGGCGGTTGTGTCGCACTCGGAGAGTTCGACGATTTAGGAACTACGCCGCGGTGCCTTAGATAAACACGTATGCCGCGTATGCGTGGATGAGCGTGTGGTGCTGCTTTTACGTGTCGCCGCACCCATGAAGTTGGGAGCTGATCTTGACACGCCGCGACGACGACGCGCTGTATTTCTCCGGCCACGGTACTCCGGCGTTGCAACGGCACTGCGTCGACACCGGCTGGGAATGACGGCCGAGAAGACATAGGCCTATCGGATCCATGAATTCAATCTGACTCTGGGCAGAAATCGACGCTGAATTATTTCACAAGTAAGTGATCATACTTTATTCTTCCGTACCCGTCGCTTGCGCGAAACGCATCGCGCTTGTTGACAACGGGCTCCATCGTGTTGTATATATCGCGCGCACGAAATGCACCGCGAACGTCGGCTTCAGCGTCAGCTCGCCTTGTGCTTTCTGACTGCCTGGAAATTGGCCGCCATTGCCGTCGGCCGCCTAGAGGCTCTCGCCGCGGCGATGAGCTGCGGGCTCGCGATATTGGGCAGAGGCCTCGCCGCTGCGATGCGACTCGTCCAAAACGCATTGCCGTTGCCGTCAACGAGCTCTGTTGTATGTCGCGGGCTTGAAGTGCACCGGCAGCTGGCGGGTGCTTTAGGCTAGCCGACTTAAGCTGTGCTTCGGAACTCTGTGGACAGTTTTTGCCATACCGTTGGCTTCTCCGTCAATCGGTCGCAAGCAGCTAAGCGCCGTTAGTGGCGGCGGCCCCTGCGTTGGCCCCGTGTTCACTCGTTGTATACTCTGCCGCTCACTTCAGGAACTTTGTGAAAATTTGTCGCCATTACCGTCGGCTTCCGCGGCGCTCGCACGAAAGCAGCTCTGCGCCGTACGTGGCGGCGGCCCCGCGTTCGCTCGCTCCTCTGTTCGCGGTTCGCTGGCGGCAGAAGCTCCGCCTTCGGCCCCGCGTTCGCTTGATCGAGCTGTATACGACGCCGCTCACAGAGAACTCGCCAACTCGTTGGCGCCTCGGCGGTCGCGGCGCCTAGGCATGATGGCTGCGGCTGCCGCACTTGAGGTGTTGCGCTATATGACTCCAAATGCGTTTTCGATGATGTATGACATCACGGTGAAAATATTTGCATGCCATATTTTAGACGTGCGTATTTATGTCACCTTGCACATATTTGCCACGTGCGTGTATCTTCATTCTCTCTGTCACGTGTGACTAACTATTTGCAATCTTTTTTGTGCAGCCTTTGTCCACTACGTGCAGAAGGCTGCGTGCGCTGGTGCGTGCAATGCCAGTCATCTATCGCTTCCGTTGGAGCAGCTTCACAAAGATGACTGTACGAGAAATGACAAGGCGGCTGGACCTGAATTTCACACCTGCCAGTCAATTCACTGAAAGAATGCAGAAACTTTATATGATTATAGAAAAATAAAACATTTCATTGTCTCACTTTTGTCTTTCGTTGTTGCATTGACTGCGAAAGCAGTGGAAACAAGCATGACTAAATATTTTTTCGCGTTTTCTTTCCGCGCCATTTGTTGCTCACTGCGGAGAAAAACACGCGAGAAAAGTATTAAGCCTTTGTGATGGAATTTACCAGGTTTTTAGACAAAGATACAAATGTTGGAATAGAATGACAAAAGATAGTCTGTCGCGAACAGTCCTGTGCTAAAGCCGCGTCTAAATTAAAAGTCTCTCGCCGTGTTCATCTGGGGGCTTGTTCGACGCTGATCGCTCGGGAGGGCGCGCCTCTGGCTCCTCAGCGTGAGTCGGCCCACTCCAGGACACGGCAGTCTTGCGCAGCCTTAACAGCACGGTACTGGTAGCTTGGCAGCTCAGCAACCACCACGTTCGTCCCGGCAGCACACGGGGGTCGTGCGAGCCACCTGGAACGGCAGCCGGAACAGCGGCCCACAGCAAACCGGAACTCTCGGCAGCTCTGGACGGCAGCGGGAACCACGGCACCTTGCCTGGTCCCTGGGCCAGTCGCCCAGCCGGAAGACAGGCCTCGTTCTTTGGTTGCCCAGCTGTCACAAACGGTAGCCGGAACCGCAGCGCATCACCTGGTCCCTGGGCCAGTCACCCAGCCGGAGTCCAGGAACAGCCAGCACCTCGAGGACGTCACCCAGTTCCCCGGACCGAACGTCCAGCTGAGAACTGTCTCGAACGCTGCTCCGCCTTGATCGCTGGTCTGCCTCGAACGCTGGCACGTGCTGGTTTTCGATCCCGTGCACGCTTCCTTGTCGTCTGCCACGGTGATCACGCAGTTTCGGTTTCCTTTCTTTCTACCCTATATCACAATACCCCCGGTTTTAAGAAAGTTCTGCTGGGTAGAAGAGAAGAAAGACATTGTCCCACAGTTATGCGGAAGTCACTACGGGTCCATTTGTCCGTCGACGCAACCACCGCACAACACGAATCGGGAATAAATGTCCGCTATAACAGCACATGTAATGTCAACACAACACTGTGTAGTACAGGGGGAGTTATACCCTGCTCAAGTAATCATATATGGCATCGTCACATATTTTTTGAACGATTCTCTCACAACAATCTTTTAACAATGCCCGTATTTCTAAACACTGTTCATCGTTCAACTTTTGAGACAACTTCACTTCAGTGGCCGTCTGGGTACGAAAGAGACTCGGAGACGGGATCTCGTGCCGAACATCGGCACTGGATGACTCCTCCTCTAGATTCGAAGAATCTTGCTTAATCTCTGTGACCACAGAGACCTGCTGCGTGGAAACCAGTCTGCGTTCCTCGTACTTCTTTAACATATTTATGTGGAATATTTTCCTTCTGCCGCTTAAGTTCAGAACGTAGTCGATGTCATTTTTACGTTCAGCAACTTCGAACGGGCCTTTCCACTGCATTAGCAGCTTGTTTGTGTTCGTAGGCAGTAATATTAATACCTTATCGCCTACGTTTAGCTTGCGCGGATGGCTCTTTCGGTGTAGTAGAATTTCTGCTTTGCTCGCGCCTTCCCCAGTTCCTCATGTGCTAGCATGCACGTATCTTCAAGACGATTCCGAAGATTGATGAGGTACGCATACGTAGTGCGGGTTTCGCCTTCGAGGTCTTCATTCGTCCAGAGTTCCTTGAGCACCGTTAGTGGTCCTCTGACGTGTCGACCATAAATGAGCTGAAATGGTGAGAATCCCAGTCTTGCTTGCGGCACTTCTCTGTAGGCGAAAAGCAGTGGTGCAAGGTATCTGTCCCAGGAACGAGGTTCTTCCTGGGACATCCTTTTCAACATTGTCTTTAGGGTTCCGTTGAACTTTTCAACTAGTCCATTCGCTATTGCATGGCATGGTGCTGTCCAAAGAAACTTGACAGCCAACAGACGACCAACTTCTTTCATCAGCTCTGATGTAAAGTTCGTCCCTTGGTCAGTCACAATCTCTTTCGGTATCCCGACACGAGAAAAAAATCTCGACTAGTGCTTCGGCCACGTGCACTGCATCGATTGCCGGTAGTGCTACTGCATAGGCATACCGAATGGCAAAGTCTATGAGCGTGAGCACGTATCGGTTTCCGCGTTCCGATTTTGGTGACAACGGACCGATCAAGTCGACCGCCACACGTTCAAAGGGCGCACGTATTACAGGCATATTGCCTAATGGCGCAACACCAACTTTACCTTTTGGTGTTGTTCGTTGGCACAGATCGCAGGATTTGACAAAGCGTTTGACGTCACCATGCAGATCTGGCCAATAAAAATCTGCAAAGACGCGATCGGTTGTTAGCCTTATGCCTTGATGTCCGGCCATAAGACCTTCATGTGCCACTTCCAGTACTGATCTTCTGAAAGCTGTTGGCACGACGAGCTGGTTGAAGGTCCTGCCTGTAGAAAGGTGGTACTGGCGGTAGAGAAGTCCAGCTTTCTCAAGAAACGAATAGCAGTTGCCTTTCTGTGCTATGAAGTTTCTGCCCACTTTAGCGAACAGTGACTTCAGCGTCTTGTCGTTCTGCTGCTCCTCTGCAAGTTTTTTTTTCGTTACGTCTCCAATTTCTATTGTTGGGACACGCAGTCGAGTTTGCTTGTGTCCTTGTGGTTTCCTCATGGCGGAAGCGTAGCAAGTAGTTGCTTTTATGTCGGAGTTTGCGGATGCGTCGCCGCCTCGATCGACCACAGTACGTCTCCAATTGGTGTCTGGCTCGTGGGGTTCCCTGACACCCGGTAGGTTACCTAAAACAACGTCATAAAGTGGCCGATCCATACACAAGGCTTTTATCTCACCGATAAAGTACGGTGTATGTATATTCACCCTAGCCTCCGGTACTTCTTTACCAAACCCATCAGTGAGTACAACTCGACTTTGCGTTCCTGTCAAGCAGTGGTCTGGAACTAAGTCTCGTCGGATGATCACAGTATTGCTACCGGTGTCTCTGAGCACCTTGACTATCCGACCAAAGACTTGTCCTTCTACGACTGGCATGTCCTTTACCAGGAAAACAGGTTTTTCACGCACCACGTTGCGTCGATTGCTGGCTTGACGTTGGCAACACTGGGTTGTTCTGGCCTCATGAGCGCATGCAGAACTCTGCTCTTTCTGTGCCTTCGCGCTCCAGCAGTTCTCGCTCTTGTGACCACTTTTGCTGCAAATGTTACACTTGGCCACTTCCTTCGCTGGCCGGCGACATTCATGAGCTTGATGGCCGATACGGTTGCACAACATACATTTCGGAGGTTGTTTCTTTGGCGCTTCCGAGGTACTCTTGCTATACTGCTTCGCTTCATCCGGTACTTTTCCGAGGTTTGAAAGGTTCTGAGCTTCGAGGAATCGGTAGCGTCAGCGAGCTCCTGAAGTGACTTGCATTCTCGTTCTTCAAGGAATACCGTCAGCTTCGGATGGCAACACTGAAGAAACTGTTCAACGATCATGTGGTCTCGAAAGCTCTCAAAGGTTTTCGGGACGTTGGCCATGTCAATCCAGTGGTCAAAGTACCCTGAAAGTCTTGCAGCTAGTTGTCTTCCCGTTTCTCCGTCCTCCGGTGGCGCTTTTCGGAATTTCTCACGATAGCCTTGCGCGGTAAACCGGAATCTTTGCAGCAGTGCTTTCTTGACTTTATCATAGTCCAGTGAATCAGCAGAAGTCATGCGACCGATCACTGTCTATGCTTCGCCCGTTAAACACATGCTAACTGCACGGGCCCATTTATCTTGTGGCCATTCCTGACCTGTTGCCACGTGCTCAAACCTTTGCAAATATGCGTGCAGGTCATCGCGTCGCTCATCAAACAACGGCAGTAGTTTTTGTGGGTTGAGCACGCAAGAGGCGCGACTTGGTAGAGGCACAAGCTCAGAGCTATTTGCTGCAGCTCCACTAGCTTTTTCTTGAAGCTTTAGCTTCAGCTCAACGATTTCCTTGCCTCTTTCATCTGCCGCCTTGCTAGCTTCTCTTTCAACAGCACGTTCGTCTCTTTGCCTCGTCTGTTCTGCCTCCACCCACTTTCTCAGCTCTGCGCCTGACAGACCTAGCTGTATACCAACGGCGGCTAACTTGTCCGTATCCATAATTGGACCAACTACTGTGAGGGTGCACTCGAGGGACGATATTTTCCTTCGATGCTTTTAGCAGCGGTATCCTGGCAGGCTCGCCAGATTGTGATGGAATTTACCAGGTTTTTGGGCCGAGGACTGCTAGCCAAGGAATAATCGAGCCTCGAGTGCACACCCACACACAAATATATTTACAGACAAAGATACAAATGTTAGAATAGAATGACAAAAGATAGTCTGTCGCGAACAGTCCTGTGCTAAAGCCGCGTCTAAATTAAAAGTCTCTCGCCGTGTTCATCTGGGGGCTTGTTCGACGCTGATCGCTCGGGAGGGCGCGCCTCTGGCTCCTCAGCGTGAGTCGGCCCACTCCAGGACACGGCAGTCTTGCGCAGCCGCAATAGCACGGTACTGGTAGCTTGGCAGCTCAGCAACCACCACGTTCGTCCGGCAGCACACGGGGGGTCGTGCGAGCCACCTGGAACGGCAGCCGGAACAGCGGCCCACAGCAAACCGGAACTCTCGGCAGCTCTGGACGGCAGCGGGAACAACGGCACCTTGCCTGGTCCCTGGGCCAGTCGCCCAGCCGGAAGACAGGCCTCATTCTTTGGTTGCCCAGCTGTCACAAACGGTAGCCGGAACCGCAGCGCATCACCTGGTCCCTGGGCCAGTCACCCAGCCGGAGTCCAGGAACAGCCAGCACCTCGAGGACGTCACCCAGTTCCCCGGACCGGACGTCCAGCCGAGAACTGTCTCGAACGCTGCTCCACCTCGATCGCTGGTCTGCCTCGAACGCTGGCACGCGATGGTTTTCGATCCCGTGCACGTTTCCTTGTCGTCTTCCACGGTGATCACGCAGTTTCGATTTTCTTTCTTTGTACCCTATATCACAGCCTTGCAGAGAGTAACTGTGCAAAATCATCCCTGGGGATTAACGCATCATTTGAACTGGGGATAAAATGTTCATCCCAGTGGAGTACTTCAGTGGATCAACCGTTCGTCCGGTGAGGTGCAACTGTGGGGACGAACGGTCGCCCGGTAAGGGGTAAATGTGAGAACTAAATCTTAGTCCATTGAGGTGCAAATGCGGGTACTAACGGTTGCCCGCGAAGGTGTAAATGTGAGGACTAAATGTTAGTCCACTGAGGTGCAAATGTGGGGACTAACGGTTGCCCGAGAAAGTGTAAATATGAGACCTAAATGTTAGTCCCTTGATGTGGCCTGTGGGGACTAACTGTTAGACCCGGTGCCGTTAGTCCTCAAAGGGACTAATGGTTGTGGCAGCCCCATTAGTCCTCAAAGTGACGAACGGCACACCCTTTTAACGCCCTTTGTCTTAGAGTGTAACATTGCAACCCCAATTCATGTTGCACTGACATTACGCCTGTATAGGATTTTAATCAAAAGCAGTTTCAAGACCTAGCGTCGCTTTGTGGTGGTATATCTGACTGCCACGCAAAATGCTTACGTTTGATTCCTGCTGGTATCCTGATTTTTATTCTTTGCCTTCCTGGGGTGAACGCTGCCGGTGTCTGTTCTTCTTTACGCTACAAATACCGAATGCAAATACCGAATGCCTTTTCTCGTCGTTCCTGGGTGGACATAAACTTTCAATCAACTGTGGCGCATACCGAGGTGTGTGGTATATGGGTAGCGGCTCACGTGTCTGCAGGAAAAGCTTTGACGATGTACACGACAAGAAATTCTGGTTATTTATGTCATGACCAGGCAGTCATATTCGTGAAACCGTCTTACTCACCCATCCCGTTTAGTCTACACCAAGTGGAAGAGGCGATCACGAGAACACCTAGATATAGGCGGCTAGATAGATAGATAGATAGATAGATAGATAGATAGATAGATAGATAGATAGATAGATAGATAGATAGATAGATAGATAGATAGATAGATAGATAGATAGATAGATAGATAGATAGATAGAAAGAAACGGTGGAAGTGCCCTTGGTATGCAGAGAATTGTTTCCCATTTGGAAACTGGCTTTCCAACTATGTTTTTCACCTTTTAGATGACCTGTAGGAAAGCAGTCATACAAAAATGTCTGTCTAAAATCCGAAGAGCGTTAAGGCATCATGGTTGACAAACTTTTTTATTTGAGGCGTCTTTGTCATTTCTCTCTCATTTCTTTTTTTTTTTTTTGTATGTGAAGAGCCAAAAAATGATGGTCGCACTTCACAATGATGCGTATCAAAACCAAAAGAAACAGATTCGGCAGAAGTTTTACGATAATTCTCGTTAAATGCGGCCGGGAAATAAAAAAGAAAACAAGAAAAGCTATTGTGGTAAGGAATAACGGGTCATCCGAGCCGCCAGCATCAAGCATTCTATTAGCATACTCGGAGCTTTTTTTTTCTTCGTAAATAAATGATTCGATTCCATGCATTTCTGATATGGGCGCATAACGTATAATACATTCCGGCAAAAGACAATATCGAGAACCATGCACGATCGAACTCTCATGTAATCACCCAGCTGCCGTCCCAGTGAATGGGCGAGATAACTTTACTGTTTTACGGCGGCCGTTGCTTAGTGATCACTAGGCCTGAATGTGACAGCGTAAATGTTTTAGATGCGAAGCATCTTATGCTCGGGGCTGTGTCCGTCCCGCGTCCCGTGTCCCGCGTCCGGCCACTTTCATGGATTAGGGAAGCACCCACTATGCGAATCAGAACACTGTAGTACAATAAGGCCGTCAACCACCACTACAGTCACCAGAGTCATGGCCGAGAGCAGAGAGGAGCTGCTTAGCAGTGGCAAGGCAGGTGGTGTCTGTCGCCCAGGTTGACTCCATTCCTTGATCTTGCTTGCATGTGCTTGCGCGAGATTAGTCCATCCCTCCTTCCCGCGTCCCACACCCCCCACAGCCCATGCGCGTCCCCTCCCCTCTCTCTCCTCTCCTACGCTCACCCCCTTTCTCTCCTCTAGGAATCCTCTACTCTACGGAGCGTCGCCCGCGTCCCCTCCCCCTCTCTCTCCTGTACTACGCTCAGCCCCTTTCTCTCCTGTACTACGCTCAGCCCCTTTCTCTCCACGTGCGTCAGCCAGCCGTCTATTAACCTACTAACCAGTGAAGTGGCTTATCTAGATAAGTCTTTGGCGCCGGGAACAGACCAGCGGCAGCCATGCGCACCCTTGGCATGACCACGGTCGTTTTCTCCCCCCCTTTTGTTGTACTCTGTCTTGTCAACCTCATGCGCAGGAGGTAGTTGTGTGGTATTGGTTTTGTTATCTTTTTTTTGGGGGGGGGGAGGGATAGGTGTTCTTCGGTGGTTAGATTGTGGTATCACGCATGCGTTTCTCTGTCTTTTGTTGCCTTTGGTGTATGATAAAAGTAGGCCATCTTCTGTGAATATACTTTAGTTTGAAGTGAACGCTCGTCCTGTTCAGTCTTTCTCATGTATCGTGTCTATTTTCGCGCTCCAAAATACCGTCACGAATCCTCTACTCTATGGAGCGGCGCCTGCGTCCCACAGCGCATGCGCGTCCCCTCCTCCTCTCCTACGCTCCCCCTTTCTCTCCTCTAGGAATCCTCTACTCTACGGAGCGGCGTCCCACACCCCTACAGCGCATGCGCGTAGGGGTGTGGGACATGGCCAACTCTCTCCTGTGCAGCGCCGCGATGAGGGCCGCGAAACGGGAGCGGCGACGTTTCTCCCGCTCAAGCTAACCATCTCCCCCGCTGCTTCGCATCCACACATGGTTCCCTTTAGCGGGAGATGGGGAAGTTCTTTCTTTGTTCTTGAAAACTGAACATTGCTGACGATGTGAACGGGTACTCTTAGGCACGTTCATGAATAGCAGAAACACCGAAGTACGTGATCGGAATTGGATGTCATTTGGTGGGGCAACACGAACAAAGCTTTACCAATACTTTATAGAGTCACAGCGTAGCAACAGAACGCAGACAAAGTTAATGACCACAGGTGTACTCTTGTTAACGTCGCCTTTGGCTACGCGGATATTCTTAAATAGGCATTTACTAACCAGCCCCGCAACGCATGCTGTTTAACTGTACAGATACTTGCGATTGCGCTTGGCATCTTGCGCACGGCCGCCTACATTTGGCCGAATGACGGACTGCAAACATAATTAAATACGATGACGGAATGATGCCGGTAATCAGCAGTTCAACTCACTGAAACTTAGTTGAACGCCACGCTAGAATTTCTACCAAAACAAGAATTATCCAATTTTTCACAAATTGTGCGAAAGACCATTGCAGGAAAATGTGCGGAATTGTGCGGAAGGTAGCTCATTTTTACTCACGTGCAACTATAAACTCATACGCCAGCCAATAACGAATGTTATTTACGGCATGGCCAGCAAATATTCATGTTCAACACATCCACGTCTAATCAGCCAAATTATGCTTCCAATTGCTGCTTAAGCGAAGGGTAAAAAGAGAAACAGCGTGGCCATAACTCAGGAACTCTGAAGAAATACACAAGAAAGTGTCAGTGCTCACCTTCGACTTCCTCGTAGTATTCATACTGAACAACACCACACTTGCCTCCATATGCAAACAACAGTTTCTTTATCGTAACACCTGCGTGTGTGAAATAAAAACAAACAGAGAACACTTATTTTGACGACAATTAAATGCAGACAAAACGAACTCTTGTTAGCTGCTACTCTTAAAATAGATAGCAGTTTGTGCCTTACAGTTTGACATACCAAATGAAATACGAGTACCAAACAGATGTGCACGCTATTTAACTATCCGAAGTTTCCCCAGTCCAGGAGCTCACTGGCTAGACAAGTTTGAGCTGGCCCGTAAACACAAACTAATTACTCGCTTATGTAATGGGGCTGCGTGGCTACAAACACATTGTGGTTGCTATGTTCGGGTAATCAACGTACCGAACGAAAAGAATGTTAGTGTTTTCGTGTTTATTCGTTATGAAGACGCTGAACTATTACTATAACTTAAATTAATCTTAATGAAATGGAATTGAATAACTTTATTGAGGTCCGTAGGAGCGGGAAGTGACAGGTAGCGGGCCGCTGCCACGTCGGGAGAGACAGGTCTAGCCTCCTAGTTTGTAGTTGTGCTTGCAACTACAGACTGCGTAGCGCAGCATCTCATTTGGATGACGTACCGTCTCCGTGAATTCGTAACGCAGGGCACCGCCAGAGCATGTGGTCTAAGCTGGCAAAGTTTGAGCAAAGCGTGCTAGTGTTTGGCGACTGAATTTCGGGATAGGTCGAATGCAATAGTGTGCGATCCTACCTGCAAGAATCTGAGTGTCAGTGCGTCAGGCCTGTTCACTTAATCGAGCGGCGGCGGATACTTCCGCCTCCTCAGGCAAAAGTTCTTGGTTAATTGCATGTGACCGGGCAATTCCTATCCTCTAGAACCTCAACGCCGCGCCACTTGATAGCTACTCGGTCGACGAATCCTCGCGCAGCGCTGTAGGCCGACTTCTTGTGAATAGACGGGGCGCCCTTCATCTATTTCATGTGACCAGGCAACCAGACAATCGTGCGTTGCTTAATTTCCTTATGTCGTTGGATCCGCAAGCCGACTCCGAGACGGTAACGTTGGCGAATGCCTGGATCGCCGATCTCGAGTCGCTGTATATTGTCATTCTCCAGGCGTCCAGCAGGGCTGAGGCTATCGTGACCTGTTCCACAACATCTGCCGTTATTGTCTAGAACGTCGAGGAGTTTGTGACTTTCCAATCTTGATCAACGTTGACGCAATGAATGATTTTCCGTCGGGTACCATGCTGCATCGACGAAACAGCAACTCCGGGCATGTTGGCGGGCATCCTTCAGCAGGGCGTCATTCCAAGCCTCTCGTCTGTCTTCGTGGTACTCGGGGTGGACATTCCGATGAAGGGGGGCAAAGGTAGTGCGCGCTCTCTGTTCTCGAGGAATGCTCCTAAATCTGCTCTTGAATTCTGTCGGAGGAATTCCAACCTCTCCTAGCATGTTTCTCCCGGTAATAGCGGTAAAAAGTCTAGTAAACTGCGTCCTCTCTTGTAACTCAGCTATCTCTTCAAGCGTGTTGTGCATGCCGAAGTGGAGCAGTTTCTCCGAGCTCGTGTACATGGAAAGCCCCTAGTACTCTCTTGACCGCATTTCCCATCAACGTCTTGTGGGAGTCACGCCCATCGCGCGGCTGGCGCGACACGTACTGCGCTAGCGATACGCGTGACACAGTCATGTTCTTCAGAAGTAGCTGCCAACGCGCCGGCCTGACAGTCAGGAACGGACCGGCGTGCGGTCTGTGCCCCGCTTGGGCGTAGGTTAGTGGGCGGTGTCGTGGCCCATGAGTTTCGGCGTTTCGATAATGTTTTTATTAGAATAAATATTTGAGGTTTTGCATCGGCTGCTGCGATTCTTTGAGGCAGACGGCCCTAACCCCTAATCTGGCGCCCAACGTGGATGTTGCCGTCTGCTGCCAGCAAGATTGAGACAGCGATCCAAAGGCTTCGTGAAGTGCTCCAGCGGATGGACAAGATGGCCGTGGCTTACTTCGATGAGAAAGGAGCTTCAGTCCCGAATGTGACCGAGGAACGATGGGCGTCGCTTCTGGTTCGGGAAACGGCCACGCCGGCGCAGGAGTAGGGTGAGCCCGAGTTGTCAGGTGAAGCGAAGGAGGAAGAGACCGGATGTGGCGAAGATAAGCCGAGTACTGGCGCGCTCGAACCGACAGTGGACGGCGAAGAGGGGCAAGGAGGCCGAGTACAAGAACGCTGCGGAAGTTATGGCGGCAGCATAAGATGAAGACGCCAGCGGAGAGGCCAAGAAGGCCCTGGCAGTAAATGTAGTCGAGAACAACGACTCGGCCACGATCGTAGCGGAAGTGAACGAAACCTGTGCGGTGAAGCAGTATGCGGGCACGGAATCGATTGGTGGCATTACTGGTGCCAAGACAGCACCCACGAAAAAGCCTACAGAAATAGTAGCTGTGACAGAGGTCCAGAACGATGCCGTCGAAGGAGTCTAGGCACAGCGCAAGAATGCAGTCGCGCCTGTTAGAAAGGCTGCCGGCAACGTTGCGAGAAAAGGGGCAAGGGCGACCGCTGTCGACAAGCCCGTATGCAACCGATGGGGGAGACGTCTGGCCAGCACTACGGGAGCGGCCTACAAGACGCTACATGTGCGGCGGGGACAGCAAGGTGGCCACCGCCAAGACCATCACCAACATATTTGAAGAAAAACAGTGCACTGAAAAAACGAAGAC
>JALIZH010014446.1:0-12533 GCA_030522465.1 Rhipicephalus appendiculatus
TGCGCATCTCTGCGTGATGCAGAATTTTCGACATACTCTGAAATGTTCACTTCAGGCAACGCTTGCAATAGCCTTTTGTAGATCCGGGCTATTCTAAAATGAATAATGAGTCTTAGCTCAACGAGCGCATGCTACCTAAACAAGTGCATCTTAAGTTATTTCTTAACCACGCACAACCAATCAACCGCAACAAAATGTAATAGATAGAGACAAAATAATGTTTACGCACCACATCTGTTGCGAATGCCCCATCTGTGATGACTGACCCATCCGTATAACCAGCACTTCATTCACAGTTTATTTGTATGAAAACACTTAGCCAATACCACATTTTTGCACACGACACTAGAGCAGAACTTAGGGATCTTGAAATAAATGAAGTGGCAGAAATACGAAACAAGGACACAATAATAGCCATTAACATAGGTATATCGTTGCCACATTCAGAAAGCACCGAATCCGGAAAAACCGCATTCGACATGGAGCTTCTAAAATATACATATACAAGGAGTTACACCTTTGTGTGTCTATAAAAAGACAACGAAGAAAGAACAACGAATGAGTTCCGCACCTAACAAAGATAGTCACATGCAATGCCTCGTAATAGGCTTTTAAGCGCCTGATTTGACAGCTAACGTGATGTAGTCCTTGTACTAGAACGGCAAACACTGAAAGAAAAAAAAAACCAATAGATGAAGCCTGTAGGTATGATCTTTCCCGGCGCACATAAAGGAACGCCGCTGAATAGACGTGCGCTGTCATTTTCATCACTGAAGGCTTAAAAAGGGCAGCGATCCCCTGCCTTTTCATTATTGACTCTGAGCGCCATGCACACCGACAATAGGCCTAGAGTGGCGGGGCGCTCGCACCCAGAGGGCGCCCCCTACCACGAGGGGAGCACCGTCTGGTACTTGCGCTCCCTCCCTAGTCGTTCGGTTAATCACGTCTGCACACACAACCGCGCTTGCAGACGACGCCTTTGTTCACCCTCCAACAGAGTCAAGCTGCGCACAAAAAAGCCTTTCTTTTTTTGTTGTCATAGCAAACATCCCGCTGTGAAGGAGGGACTGTGACTCAAAACAGGACAAACTAGGGGCTAATTGACTTCCGAGCACCAGAGTTCCCTACCTCCCTCTTGACGCGTCAGAACCCAATGGGCGTTTCTGTATGCCTTCTTTTTAATGGCCGTGCTTGGCTCAGTGATGGAGAGTGTACATAAAATTTGAAGGGAGTGATTGAATGTCCCTTTTCGCTGGTATTATTAGGCGCACTGACCTGAATAAATAATCTTTTTGCTTATTTGTCGCGTTCTTGTAGGCGCTGTGCGCGCTCTGCTGACTATGGTACGACAGATTTGGGAGTCAGTGATGCTCCTAATATGCTTCCACAAAGGAGTGACGTTTGCATTTATAGGTAGGTTTGCTTACATTTCATGCCTTTTATTTATCGCACATTGAGCAATTTAAATGAGCGAAAGCCATGTGCGAGTTCGCATAACACACCGTCTGCAGCTGGAAGGAACGAGTGCATAGCATTGAAGGAAATATATGTAAGCAGGGTGGATGGCGATGGATTATTTTTGCGGAACAAGAGCGTACGCCGGCGTAGGCGCGAGGGTTCTTTGCTGCGCCCACTTGTAGGCTTTTTTCTTCGTTATGTTAAAATTCAAGAAAAAAAGAAGCACTGCAAGCTCTAAGTGCGCCGATACCTCTTCACTATAATTGCTTAATCAATGAGCTTTGGTAACATTTTCTTGAAGCTGTATACATGTAATTATGGCCGCGGCATTTTCTTCCAATGTAAACCAAACTGACGTATATGGGGGGTACGCTGTTTGCTATTTGCTTTAGGCACTTGTTTCTTTAGATTATGCAACGATTATTATTACTTTGCTTTTGCTGCAGACCACAGAGAAATCAAAGAGCCGAGGTGCTATGCACCTCAACCTCTCCATATTTAACAAGTTACAACACAACAGAGTAGAAGCAAGACGTTGTCCTATGGATCCAGTATCTTTAGTAATTGGCTATTTGGAAAGAGTGTTATATGAGTGAATACTTATACCTAAATACCGAATTAACTAAAACAAATAAATAAATTAATAATTATTCAATAAGTAAGAAAAACTAAGCCAAAAGCAATTCAATGAAATAAGAAAAAAAAGATCGATATGGTGCACGCTCCCGCTAGCTATGGAGCCCGATTTTTTTTTTAAAGAAAGGAGCATTTAAATCAGCTGGCGGAAGTGTACAAAATGTCACCGTCACATGACGTAATTGTGCGTCATGACCATGGCCTGTACTGCACTCCTGTCTTGCCCAGCGTACACAACGCCAGCGCGCATATCTGTAGTTCCTCATTCTGGCACTAGGCAACTTTTTTGTAGACGGTGTCCGACGCTACTATTATCTCTTGTACGACGCACTCCTGAGGTCACTTGCTCACGCTGAGTCGAGATGTTTGCGCGGGCATTCACTCTGCACAAGAAAAAAATGCATTCATTGAGTAAAATGAGCAATAACAATGCTCTGTAGTTTCCCAGTGCGTACGTGAAAAATTATTTAAGATAGCTCCCCGAAAAAGGGAGGCTACTTTTGTTGTTCACATTATAAAAGTAAATGTAAGTATTGTATGACCAGTGTCGAGGAAGAAGAGCTGGAAATGTGCCTGATCATGGGTGCATAAATAAATTTCACCTGAAAGTGAAATTCAAAAAGAATGTAACGCGTGCGATGACACCATTGATATCAGACACATGCTGGTGGGCTGTCCCGCGACTCTCGCCGACTCTGAAGAAAAAAAGGCTGTACTGGCAGAAGATGGTCTGAAGCTGTTCCGATCAAGATCAACAACGGGCTGCCAGAATGCAAAACTAAACGGAAACAAATGTACCGAATACTGATAACATTGCGTGACAGTTCAGGTTCCTTAGGATAAGCTGGAAACATATACGGCTGAAAATTAACGACTCGAAAGCCATAAAATTGCGCAAAATAGCACAAAAAGAGATCCAAAAGTAAAATGCTGAAAAACAGTGCATCTATCAAACTTAAGCAAGCATAGTCCTTGTAGCAAAAACAAAAACCTGTTATAGTGCGAAACGTTACCTGAAGACCCAAAGATGTCTCCTGGATCAAGCATGGTGAGCAGCGGCGGCTACTTGTGTCCTGGAATGGGGAATCCATTCCAGGACACCCTTGACATTCCCCCTCCTTTTTTTCAGGGGCGAAGCACCTTAGGGTCTTAGGCCAGTCCGTTGTCCGGCGATGACGATGCCGCTGATGACGATGAAGAATAAGTGCGTCCCAGACCACACATCCTCTTTATGCCATCACGGTCACAGCACATGCAAGGTACCCACTTTACGTCATGACGATGACGACGACGCTGATGACGATGAAGAATAAGCGCATTGCAGACCACACATTCTCTTTCTGCCGTGGATGAAAACGATCGTGAAAATAGTCTCGCCCGCGAAAGGCAAAGCGGGAACGCCCACATCAAGCTGCTATTCCGGAGGCGAGAGCGCGGCATGCGGCGGTTGAACGTCTACGCAGACAGCAAGCTACCCCGGAGGCGAGAGCCCGGGAAGCAACGGCAAAACGGCAACGGCGGCAACAACCTACTACTCCGGAGGTTAGGGCGCGGGAAGCGGCGGCCCAACGGCAAAGAACACATTCTATTTACTGTACACACTGTACACACGCGTTGTCAATCATTTACATGCGCGAGTGGGCAATGTCACGGGTGATTTACGGTAAGAACGATCCCAAGTACTTCGCCCACTCGTCATGATTCACTTCGTGGAGATGCGTATATAGATTTTAACGCGATAGCGTTAAAGAGCTCGTTTCGCAGAAATTCCGGCGTCGGCGTCGGTGTCGGCGTCGTTGGTTGTGAGCGAAAAATCATCATCTTGTCCGTGACCGAAAAATCATCTTGTCCGTGACCGAAAAATCGGGAAAGATGCAAATAAAATAAATAATAAAAATTTTTCGGGTCCGAGTGAGGATCGAACCCGGGTCGTCTGCGTGGCAAGCAGGTGTTCTACCACACAGCCATGCCTCTGCTTGGAAAAAACTGTGAAAATAACTTCATCTGCTTCGGAAATGCAGTGAAAATAACTTCATGCTTCGCAAACGCAAGCGTCCTTTATATAGGCGTCGCAATATAACATGTAATATCCCAGGAATATTGCGTGGTACCAGCGTACATTGCCATCGGGCGTCAGAATATGTGACTATCATAACGATTTCATAGTTTAAAGCCAGCCACCCATTACAAACGGCACACACCTTACTGCGCGTATTCCCTTAACACCACGTAGTGTGTGCATTGCAAGTTCGAAAACATTTCCCACATTTGCCGCGCATAATTGCTCCTGGTTTAAAGCATACTACCCATTACATAGTATGCACTAAGTGATTGAAGTAGGCACTAGGGACGGGATATCGCCTATCGCGTTCAACTCTTAAAGGCGAAGCTTAAGGGTCCCCCAATTTTTTTTCTTATTATTAATAAACGTTGTATGGCTCCTCCTCCAATGCCCAGACATGTACAAACAGATTATTGAAACATCGGATGCAACTCATAATTTTATACCAGGAATGTAGTGCCCGTCGAACTTAACATTATTGTCGAACGTCCAATAAACCGCTTGCTTTCAAAGGGTCCAGGTAAAATTGAACTACATACAAAAAAATGCAAGCGCGATACATACAAGAAAATTATGAAGGTTCCACCCAGGAAGTTCTGCGCATATAAGGTAAAACTAATAAATTAGTAAGTTAGCTCTTAAGGAGCACTTTTAAAACGCTCAAGTTACTTTGTAGAACGTTGATGTGATATCACTGCTGAAGAATCAACGATCGACCACCGCAGCTGAACAATTCAATAGAGTAGGCTACCTTCTCGCTTCATTTGTAGTACGTGAGTTTCGACGTTTAGTTTTGTAGTTACGTTCGAGCCTCACTTTGGTGAGAACACCTGGCTTAAGTGCACCGGAGATAATCGTTGGGAGAGCAGATGGCTGCTAATCCTCGTCACTGAACCTGGTAGGAGTAATCGAGATCCCACACTCACGTGCACGGTATGAACGGAAACATCTGATGTTCACTGCCTCGTCGGGAGAGAGGATAGTTTGACTGGGAACGGCATTCGTGATTGTCGGCTGACGTTCTACGTATGTTCTGTAGGGCGCCCCGTTTACAGGCGTGATACAAACCAAGGGAATAATATCTAAAGTTCACCAAAGCTTTGTATAGTATAATCTCAAGAATAATAGAAATAATGAAATAATCTCAAGAGGCTGATCGTGTTTGACAACTAGAGATAAAGTCCTTCCGCTCCGAAAGCTTTGTGTGCAGCTTGTGAAGTGGAACTACGTACCATTTGCTTCGGGCCTTTTCATGGGAGAAACTAGGGAAAATATTGGAAGTTGGCGCTCTCACAAGGCAATGGGACACTGTTTCACTTTTTAACAAACACCTGATCGGTGAAGGGGACACACCCGTCCAACTTCTATGCCCTGAAGAGTGGGACTAATGGGTGTATTATAGTAAAAATTTTCATACTGCTTATTGAGCATGGTGTTTATATTCTAAATATTAATATGCTATGTTACCACGTGAAGTTCAGTTTACAAATAAATTAAATAGACTTTTAGCCGTCACGAAGATCTGAACAAAAAAATTGCGTTCTTTTTTGCGAGGGCAAAGGCCCGGCAACGTCTACAAAAAGTCACACGATCCCTTCTCCCTTTGCCCCAGATTGCTCGAAGGCGAACGCCATCTTCTAGATTGTCTGCTCAGTCCATTGCATTACTCGTTGACCCCCCCCCCCCCCCTTCGTCTAGAACCTTTTTCCACCGGACACAAAAATTAGCGCAAGAAAAACGCAGCACACAAGGAAGGAACGCAACGGACAAGCGCTTGTCCCTTGCGCATCTTCTTTCTGTGCTGCGTTTTTTCTTGCGCTAAGTAATTTTTACTCAGTATGCGCCAACTACAGGCCCTCAAAAAGTGCTCTTATTTCTGCACCTCACGCCGTGTTGCACTATGTAAGGAACCGACCCGCCATTGGTAAAACAATTATGTGATGTGATGAGGTCGTCACAGGACATCGTCTTGTATTACGTCATGGAGGCGCCGTGATGATTTCACATATTCTGGCAATATGTGAAATTATGGTGACTTCAGAGTTGACGCCACCAATGGCGTCATCATGTGTTCACACGACGTATTCAAGCGTTCGTGTTGACACCGACGCCATCAACGCTCGCACTGCGCTTACGATGAGGCATCTGAGGCTTACGTCTTAACAAATACACGCCGTTCACACCTTGCGCGATGTGAAAGCGCGAAATAAATGCGCTGTACGGCTCGCCGAATGCAGCAAATAATAGCTTTCTTCGTTTGCTCCAGAAGAAGAGTGAAACATCAGAAACAACCGCCACGCCACCTGGACGTCACTCTCTTCTCACATTCTTCACAAAAGTGTGAACGCATGCGTGGTTACGTCATGTAGTGACGTATGAGCCAACACCTCGGCGCTAACACGTCATCACCGCGAGTGGACGAGACATCGTTCACAGTCTTCCAAGGCGGAAAGCCCCCCGAGAGCTACAAGTGAATACAAGAACCCAAGATCGCCGACAACAAAATACAAGCCAGACAGACCTGACACACCTTTTGTTTACGTCTACTCTGTAATTGGAAAGAGCAACATTCACAGCTTCACGAGGAACCCGAAAACGGAACAGAGGTAGGCGGCAGGCGAACAGAAGTTGCGCACAGAAGGCACGAGGGGGCGCCTCTTTTTGATCTCGCCCTTTCTCGTGCCGTGACTTGTGAAAGAACGAGCGCCCTCCTGTGGCGCTCCGTTGATTAAACCTGCCGGTCGAGCCGGCCGGTTTGACCTCTAGCAGTAACCTTTCTCCTTTCTGCTAGCTTACAATGGCCTGAACGCCATGTTGTGTCCCGCACCCTTCTCAATGTGACCCGCGATGCGTACCCGGTGTACTAGCTCCTCGACCCGATTCTTTGTAACTGTGTGACGACATTGCTTTGTTATAACAGCGAATTGATGGCAACACCAGTCGAAATCTATCTGGATGCCCCGAAAGAAAGAATCACCGGGACTCGGACTGCTGCGTTAACCAGTATTCGCACAGCGTGCGCAAAGCTCTTGGCTTACTCTTCGAAGGAAACATTGGCGCACTTTGCATTAAGTTGCGCAAGGCTGAGTAACAGCAGAGTTGCTGGGCACGTTTCAGCTTCTTTTGTTAGGAATGCTTGGGTGGTGATTGAGTGCGTGTCAGATAATGATGATGATAATTTTCTATCTACGGCAAACGGCAAACCTTGACCATAACACCTCTGCTCTAAAATTCCAAACGGCACTTGCAAAACGCTCCGTAAGTTTTTGCGGAGTTCGATCCCCATCGCATTTCGAATGGAAGCGAAATGGATGAGGTCCGTGTACTGTGCGCTGCCAGTGCACGTTAAAAAACACCAGATGGTCGAAATTCCAAAGCCCTCCCCTACGGCGTCCCTCTTAATCATATCGTGGTTTTGGAACGTCAAACCTCAGATATTATTAAGTCAATGCCGGAGCTAATTAGTGTGGCTTTATATTCATCGAAGATTTGAAGGCTTTGGTAAAATACTATAAGAGACGTCATACACCGAAAAACAGGGGATCGCACATCAACCCGTTGTGTTCTTGTGTCGTCCCGGCAAACTTAGTCCCTTTAGGCAGCCCGTGGGAGTTTATTGGTCAGTCGCCACCTCGTGCAAAGATCATTTTATCCTGTAGCAATCGAAAAGATCCCGGATGTGATTGACGGTAAAATGGTGATAGTTGTAGTACATCGACGGTGACGATACGGAAGTACGCTTGTCATTTCTGGTTGTTTTTTGAAAAGGCCCGAGTACAGGTTAGGGGCGTGATGGAGGATGGTGTCATCCTGGCAGCGCGGTTTCAATATCGGCGCATGGCAATGCGCGTGAATCTAGGAAAAAGGAACAGAGTAGAGAGAGAGAGAGAGAAAGAGAAGAGGAAGGCAGGGAGGTTAGCCAGAAGAAAGAGCGCTGTGCTATACGTCGTGATGAGCCCAAATAAGCTCGCTTAAACTTCCAGACTAGTGGTGGTATGTTCACCCCTTACGGAGACATTTATGAGACGAAACCAGTCGGAAGTAATTATGGCCAGTAATAAAGTCCCCAGCGAGCAACTGCACAATTGCTTCATTTCTGGAAGTCGCTTCGGCGTCTAAACCACGTTTTAGTTTATATTTTTATGTTTTCACTACCATAACGGGGTCACAAATCAAAAAGCATTTCACAAAGCATCTGCCACTATTACCGCCTTAAACCGACTAACTACGCTAAACACTTGGATATTCGTGTTAGGGCGAATTACAGAGCGGCTGTTGTGCTTCCTATGGCTTATTTCGTTTAGTTTTCTGTTCTTCTTACCAATAACAAAATACGAGAATGCGGGTCATTAAATTCGTTTCCGGACCCACGTGTGCACACTGATTAATTTTTGGAGAAAAGTAATTAACTCAGTACTAAAATAGGGTAATTATTCAGTGCGTATTGATGTAGCTTCTATTTTACCGCCAAGAAATCGGCTTTCTATAGCTGGACAGCCATATTTAAATATATCGTTTATTTTCCCGTCTGTTTCAACTGAGCCGTTAATTGAACCTGTTCTTAGCCCTTCGCGAATGTGGCAGCCCGAAAAACAGTACATAAAAGTAGGAGAAATAAACTTTTAACAATATACAGCCCAAACAGACAAATCTGTTTTCCAAACGCATGGTATCATGAAATGGAAAACTTCATTGATGTATCGTAGTTGCTTCACCCTTTGCTTCTCATTTCTTAGTAACGTCATGCCTAATAGTGCTGCTCATAGTTAGCTCACATACCGTAAATAATGGTGTTTAACAAGGCCAGAGTCATTGTCCGAAATCATTCGCAGTCGCAGTGTTGACTATGCCCTCTTATAGCGATGTAATAAATATTACATAGGTACTACTATGACTCAGTAAGCCATAGTGTAGCGTTGTTCGGCCCCGCAGGAATTTGTCAGCGTACAGCGATTATGATATGCGCATCAGCGCACAGCAAAGTGAATTGCTCTTTGATAGAACTGACGTCTGTGCTCCAACTTAAAAATGTCACTATGTGTTTAAAAGTTACTGTAGTGTTTCTAAACAAAACTTTTCATGAGAAGACCTCCACAGCTCAATCGAAAATGTGTACTAGTTCTATATGTGTTTGCAAGTTACAATGGTATTTATAAGTAAAACTTTTTATGGGAGGAACACCACAGCTAAACAGAAAAAGGTCTAATAGTTCCACAAATTATTTGAAAGTTACAATGGTATTTATGAACAAAACTTTCTATGCCAAGAACACCACAGCTAAATAGAAGAAACTACCAATAGAAGTAAAATAATGTTATTTTAATTGTTAGATTTATGAAACCCCTTCCAAAGTGAGTGTTGGTCGTTCTGGTCGTATTTGTGTTGTGTTTTGTATCACTAATTCTCCACGTCGACCAACACTGAGTGAGTGATTTTTGTGTAACGTGAATAAAAGATAAGAACAAAAAAAATTATGTCAGAAAAATAAAGACAACAAAAATTAATACTCTAGTACTACTGTTTCGAGGAGATGCTCTTACTCGCTGTAAGGCAGCTGACCAGTCAACTTCTGAAACGATGGTCGTTTCCGGGTCCTGGTCATGATGCGGGGCCTACTGGGTCAGAAAAAAAAAACGAAATAAACAACACACAATCGCGCAGTTGGCCTTCCACCATTTCCATGTTATGTATGTTTGTTCGTGTTTCTGCTGCCCTCCATAGTGGCTTCATCGCCTTACAATTTCCCGCTTTTTGGGGAGCCGCTAACGATGCCCTGGCGCGCAAGTGTGCGTGCCACAACAAATCGCACACTTGCATTCGGTTACGGCAACGCGTCAACAAAACTGCCAAGCACTGGTAAGCAGTAATCAGAGAAACACTGACATAAGCCCGTCTCTGATATATCGGCGCGCGCCAACGATGCTGTTTCTGTTGCCGAGATAAAAAGTACACTGAACGTACCGACCACCGCTGTTTTAACACATTGAATGACCACATGACACCTCAAGAAACAAAAACAGAAATTATAACGAAGGCATACTGGAGTAACGAGACAGTTGTGGAGCTGCTCTAAAGGTGAAATAGCGTGAGGGAAAGGGGGGGGGGGGGGGGCTTGCGAACGGACACGTGCGACGAGGTGTGCGCAGTTTTCCGAACCGCGGGCTGATGGCTGTTTTAAAAAGTGTGCCTCTTCGAGCCCAGTACTTATTGCTCCGAAAACCCCGCACCCCGCCAGCTCTCTGCTGTCATGGCGGCGTGAGGAACGCCACCTGGTGGGTGATGAAGACGTCACGCGGGCTTAATTGAAACGAGCGCGCGAAACCGGGCGTGCGTGCGTGCGCAAAGGAAGGGCGCGTAAAGCACGAGGGCCTTTCACGTAAGCATCCATCACTTACCAATGGAGGCTCGCGAGCACGCCTCCATTGGTCACGTGAAAAAAAAAAAAAAAGATGCCGGAAAACGCAGTCCTCACCTGCCTTCAACCGCCGGATGCGGTTGTTTCAACGTCTGTTTGGTCATTTTATTTTTTCGTCAGCTCTACATAGCCGCTAGCGTCTGCAGTTCCGACGCTGTTCCCATAGAGCGAAGAAAAATTAGCAAACAACATACCGCTACATGAGTGAAGCGAGAGGTCGTCAGCCCCATATGTGATCACCGTCTCACGAAGGACAGTTGGTTTAGAGCAGGCATTTGTGCTTTTGGGATAGCAGGCTCTCGCACAGCCTATGTGGCCCAGATATTCACACACAAAAAAACTCTCAGGGCCCCTTGCCTAACACACCTCGAATTCGAAAGCCGTCTTCTCCTTTTAACAGCTGAGCTGTTTAGGTTTGCCGTTAATCCGCGATGCGTGAACAGAAATAATCATCATCATGAACCGGCAAGCGCTCTCTTCGTCCTCCTCTTCATCGCTGTCTTCACCTTCTGCTTCACTCTCAGAACACGTGCGCCGATTTCTCCGACGTGGGTTAGAATAACCTAATGGGTGAGAGGACGAGCACAGAGAGAGAAAGAAAGAGAGCAACAGCGAAAAAGGTGAAAGAAAGAAATAGAGAAAATGGAAAGAAAAAAAAAGGTCAATTCTAGTTGAGGCGGCATTCGTACCCGCGTACCTATGATCCGAAGGCGAGCGTCGCAACCACTTGGATATACAAGGAAAACTAACAGAGCATAGCGTGCCTTGTATAATATCGTATATCAAGGGGGGCGGAAAAGGGAAGTAAGGGTGAGAAGGACGCAAGAAATAGGGAGAGAGTAAAGCATAGCAGATAAAGGTTAGAGAGAAACAGAGGGAAAGGCATAAAAGGAAGAAAGAGAGAGGGAAAGAGAAGAAATCAAAGAAAGAGACAGAAAAAAGAGAGAGAAGAAAGACAGAAAAAAAGAGGAAGCAAGCGAGAAAGAGACAGAAAGAAATGGAAGAGATACAATGAAATAGAGATTGATATAAATAAATAGAAATAAACAAAGAAAAATACGTAGGAAAAAAAATCCAGGCCATCTCCACGAAGTGAATGCTGATGAGTGGGGCGAAGCTCCAACGCTTATCGGTAAAACCATGAAATATTCACCGACACATCATGTAAAGACGTGACACATAATGATACACAATGATACATAATTGATATTTTACTTTACGGACCACAAAGAAGGGTTGTTCCCAGTGATCTCTGTGACCCGTTTCCCTTTGACGATTACAGCTTTGTGGTCAGTGAAGTATGTGGCAAGGGGATCTTGAATTATAGAATGCAATGCAAAGTTGGAGAAGGCAATGTCGATACAGGTCCCTCTGATGGTGTTGGAACGCGCTTACAGTCGTACGCGCTGCACCAGAGATCCGTAACGGGACATCATGTGTGGGAATAGCCGCGCCGCTGCTTTTGCCTCTGTGGTGTGCATGATGAGTAGCTGCGTGGAGATGTTCGCTGACTGAGCTCCCGGCGAAGATGGCGGCGCGCCATCTAGCGGGCGCCCTTTCAATTATAGCACAGCCGATGCCGCTGACATGATGGCAGCGTCCTCGTCATCGCACTAGCGCGGCAGAACAGGTGCGCCTCTAGCGGGAGCAATGCGAACTAGCGTACAGCCGATGACGGTGACGTCATCGTCATCGCCATCTAGTGTACACGGCACCAGGGACTGACAGAGGAGCTTCGCCCCTAAAACAGAGAGAAGAGAGAAAAAGAAAGAACGTATGCTTGGGCATGTTGGTTATTCATCTTTCACTTCTTTAGCGCACTGAGGGGCAAGGACGAAAAGCGACGCGAACACACGCGCTTTTGTGTTCGCGTCGCTTTTCGTCCTTGCCCCTCAGTGCGCTAAAGAAGTGAAAGAAAAAGAAAGTTGAGAAAGATTAGAAGCAAGAACGAGAAAACTGAAG
>JALIZH010014447.1:0-14227 GCA_030522465.1 Rhipicephalus appendiculatus
TGTCTGTCAAACGATCAACCCGTTAAAGTTTCACGCTCCGACATCTCTCTTGTCCGGCCCGACAAATTCCACCCACCACTTAACGTAAGATTATCTGTATGCGCCGAAACAACAGACTACAGCAGTCACATTAACCAATCTCCTCGATTTGCTTTCATGAGAGGTGACTACACGGTCTTGTATCAATACTTGTCCACCGTTGATTGGCCACAGGTTACTGACAAACCAAATGTTGGTAAGCAAGTTGAGCAGTTTACGGAGCTTGTATTAAGCAGCATGCGTAATTTTATTCCGCAATATACACCTAAACAACGTAAATATCCCCACTGGTTTTCCTCTGAACTTCTAAGTGCACTGAAGCATAAAGTTCACGCGCACAAGAAAGGCTAAATGTTCTCCATTCAGCGAGTGGAAGAAAGCGTTCAGCTTTTTTGGAACTCTCTCTGAACGCCTATATAAACGGGACCACAGTTCATATATTGAATTATTAGAAAAAAAACCGGCGGATCCCACGCACTGTGGGAATCGATGTGATGCGAAGCAGCCAGCAAGGAGCAAATCATACTGTCCATAATATGCATGTCATTATTTACATGTTAGGACCTGTCATGTGTGTTCGCAATACAGTCAAGACACGCAATACAAATTTCGGTGTATATCAAGCTTTGCGAACTGGACGCAAGCGCACCATGAGCGTGGCATGTAAATGGGATTGTAGATGACATGCATGCCAAGATTTTCATGTTACCACCTGCCACTTATGTTTGATGTATCGTCACATCCCGCAATACCAATTTCTGTGTATATCAAGCTAGCGAACTGCACGCAAGTGCACCATGAGCGTGGCATGTAAATGGGATTGTAGATGACATGCATGCCAAGATTTTCATGTTACCACCTGCCACTTATGTTAGCTTAATTTTTTACCTCGAATCGCCGCGAGACGCGAGACAAATCTGCCTCCGTTTCACATGCGTTCGTATTGTCGCGCTCTGCGCATCGTGCGAACGCCATCCGCGTTCCAGCGTTTAAATTGATGGAGACTTTGTCAATTCCAAAGTGTGTTCCTCGAACGCCTGTGCCCACTGAGACGGGGTCGGTCAGAATGGAACGTGATGCGCGCGTCTCCCTCCTTGCATGATTAGAGACGCTGGGCACAGAGATGCTACGCAAGAAAGCGCGAGCGCTGTAGAGTCCAACGCGACCGGCGTCCGTTTGCGCGCCCCGGGGCTGCACCTGGCACTGTGCCAGGGCACGGCTGGAGGGACGGACGGACGGACGAACGGACGGACGAACGGACGTGAGCGTGAGACATTAACGGCTTTCACCTTAAAATTTGATGCCTATCAAGCTGACGAAACGGCCACAAGAGTGTCATGAGCGTGGCATGCAAGTCATGTTGCACATGACATGTCATGATTAGCACATTACCACTTGTCATTTATCCTCGTCATACAATCAAGTCGCTGAATACCAAATTTGGTGTATATCAAGCTAGCGAAACGGCCACGGGAGTACCATGAGTGTGGCATGCAAGTCATGTTGCACATGACATGTCATGATTTCCATATTACCACTTGGCATTTATGTTGGTCATGCAGTCACGTCACGCAATACCAAATTTGGTGTATATAAAGCTAGCGAAACGGCCGTCAGCGCGCCATGAGCGTCGCATGTAAATCATGTATATGACATGCAGGTCATGATTTTCACATTACCACTTGTCATTTAGGCTCGTCATACAGTCACGTCCCTCAATACCAAACTTAGTGTATATCAAGCTAGCGAAACGGCCACGAGAGTGTCATGAGCATGGCATGCAATTCATGTTGCACATGACATGTCATGATTTCCATATTACCACCTGGCATTTATGTTCGTCATACAGTCACGTCACAAAATACCTAAATTTGGTGTATATCAAGCTGGCGAAACGGCCGTCAGCGCGCCATGAGCGTGGCATGTAAATCATGTTGTACATGACATGCAGGTCATGATTTTCATATTACCACCTGTCATTTATGTTGGTCATGCAGAAATGTCGCATCGTACGAATTTTTGGATATATCAAGTTAAGAAAACTACCTCAGGGGCACAATGGCCATGGCGTGTAAATCATAGTTTTCATGACAAGATATTCATGATTTTCATGATAGGACCAGTCATTCATGTTCGCCGTACAGTCATGTTATGCCATACCAATTTTGGTATAAATCCCATTAACGATACGGCCAGGAGAGCACAAAGTCGTAGGCGGCTAGATAGATAGATAGATAGATAGATAGATAGATAGATAGATAGATAGATAGATAGATAGATAGATAGATAGATAGATAGATAGATAGATAGATAGATTAGATAGATAGATAGATAGATAGATAGATAGATAGATAGATAGATAGATAGATAGATAGATAGATAGATAGATAGATAGATAGATAGATAGATAGATAGATAGATAGATAGATAGATAGATAGATAGATAGATAGATAGATAGATAGATAGATACGCTCAAAGTCGCCGAAGTTCGCTAAGAAATGCTTCGCATTTAAAACGCTTCTTACAGGCCCCCCTGAGTTTTGGAAGTAAGTGCGCAAACGGTCTAGCAAAAGTGAGGAGTTCTTCAGACTACTGGACACAAACGGTGTTGAAATGCACGCTGTCGCTGACTGTTTTGTCACGCATTTCTCATCCGTTTATAAGGCCTCATACTCTTATAAGGCCTCATACTCTAGCACTGAGATCAGACAACAGCACAAGGCAGTTAGCACATCTAGTGGTTTGTCGCTAGATGAATATCTCCTCTGCTCATGCATTAGGCGCTTGAAGCCGTCCTTATCATGTGGCCCAGATGGCATCCCCTCCGCCATACTAAAGGCTTATGGTAGTATATTTGCCCCAGTACTCACTACAATATTTATTGAGTGTCTGAAAGCTTCCACATTTCCCAGCAGGTCGAAAACTGCGCATGTTTTTCCAGTATTTAAGCCACGCACTATCTTGAAACATTTGTAGCATTGAAGGGGCTTCGGTATGAATGGACGGACTGGGTGACGAACGTGGCCAACTTTGACGTGTGATGAAAGGCTGTCTCCCTCAAACACAAGCTTCAAGCGACGTGACTGACCGAGCCTTGAGGGCGCCTTCTGTAGTTGGCTTTATCAAGATCGTAAAATCGTCCGTTGGGATGGAAGTGTCGACATCATAAATGACGCCAACACTGCCGCTACAGCCTGTGGGGATCACTGATCTTACTTTGACGTTGTCGATTTCTGTGACGTTCCGTAGGTTTTGCAGCGCACTACGGTGCAGAACATCTACTGCCAGGACATTCTTCCGTAAGTTGATCCTCACGTCTTTAATCTCATTTGGCGCGAGTCCTTCGAGTAATGCAGAGTGGATTTGCCTGTTGAGCAGTCGTAAACTGGCCGCTGTGTCTACGGCCATGAAGAACATAGTGTGCGGCCAGCGCTGCGATGTAGTCTTCACGGTGCATACACTCGCCATCGACGATGTTCGCAGCAGTCTTCTTTTAGCATTTCGGCTCATGACAACTGTTAAGTCGTCGTCAGATGACTCGAAGCTGTCCGAGTACACTCGAAGAAAAAGGGAGTCAAAAGCGGATCAAAAGACCGTGATTCCCTTCGGGTCGTCACTTGACCCGTTTTGGAAGGTAGAGGCAGAGAAAGAGAGTTAGCATTTTTGAGGTAGTCAGAACACTCTCGCGAAGCGCCTTTCGATTGGCTCCCGGGATGAAGGCGCGGCCATACATATCGCGCGTTTGCCGATCGGCGTCGTTGTGGCGGGCCCGCGAGCCCCGACGCCAAACTGTCGCCGTCGGCGCGGCGCCTCCGCCACCTCCGCTGCCTCCGCTGCCTGCTCTCGCCCTCTCCTCCGTCTTTTGGAATGCGCTGCGTTGGTTGTGCTGGTCGCTGGTCCGCTGGTCGCGTGTCTTGTAGTTTTCAGTTCGAGCGTTCGAGCGAACGTGCGTACCTTCGGTGGCTGCACGCCAGGCTCCGTGCTCGAAGTGACGCTTGGAGGGAGGAATATTTTTTGGAGCAGCGGACACGGACAACGTGCGCCTGTTAACGGTGAGTGTACTGCTTTCATATGTACGAATTACACAGGTTTAACTGGGCGTCTGCAGCAGCTATGCGGAAGTAGGCTGGCAGCCATTTCCAACGGTAGCCTGCGTCCGCGGGGCTGTTGCAGATGCCCAATTAAAACTGTTACTTAACGAGCTGAGACCGCTATGCGCGTTGTTGTGCAAGTGACTGCAATCCCGTATCAAGGGCCATTATTTTCTGTCTGCACTGATGAAGATGCTCAATATCATTTTGAGGTGCGCTTTAGTCTACGTCATAATAACATTTCCATCGATACTCGATTGTGCAGCGGCTTCCGCGCGTATAAACATGAAAAAAAAAGAAAGAAAATCCTCTGTGTACAGGACACATAGACGCACTGTATATGATGGCTTTTGTTGTTGGCGTAACGAGGGTAGTTTTGAGGTGCAGATATAGTATGATGCTTTCAGCACGTACACGGTAGTCGCTTAAATGTTTAGGACTCGCCTCGATAACGGGAAAAACTGTAGACTTTCAACGGCGCGCGTTGTTGCGGCCGCCGCCATGCGCACTTTTCCCTCGTTTTCTGTTTGCTCTTTTCGTGCTTTGCCTACATCTGCGATGACGTTCGGAGTTGTAACAAAATGGAGTGAGTATACGTTACTGTGGGAGCTATGTGCGTTAATTCTAGCATACGCCATGTCTGAGCTACTTTATGAAAGTTGTTTTACACGATAACGGCAAAAAACACGGTTGCTAACCATGCCTCTTTGCATTTGTTGTTTTGTTGTGAGCCTTCATTATGTCAGTGTAAATCACTTATTGTGTAGGTATTGCAAACTCTTACTATGATTCCGTTTTCTCATTACGGTATCACGTTCTTTTTTTCAGGTACCATTTTTCATGGCTGCTCACGCTGAACAGGAGCGACAACATAGCAAGTCACAAGTCTGATTCCTCCAGCCTTCACGACTTTTCGATTCTTAATCATAAGGAATAAATGTGGAAACATGATACCGATATCTGCTGTTTATTTTGCACGACATGACACTATGCACATCACAGTCACACATTTTGGTTGGTTATACTCATACAAACATGTAAACGAGGAATACCTCCACTGCTTCAACTTTGCTGGAAATGGTGTGTTCTTTTGAGTTTTATTAAAATAATGCTAAAATTGAACTATTCTTTTTTTTTGCAGTCGCTGGGCACAGCGGCAAATATTAATGGAGTTGCTTAAAATGAATACTTCACTATTTTCAGCAGTAGTCGCGCAAAAAGTAGAGCATAGGTCAATTTAGTAGCTTAAAATAGCCGTAGAGTCGCTTGACGCTTCGGTGGGTGTCAATTGACCCGCGTAGGAGCGTCACCGGCAAGGGTCGTCTGACTCCCTCAGAAGTGGTAGTGTGATCCTTCGCATAAGAGTCCTCCCACTCTTCTTAAGAGGGTCCGGGGACTCTCCTGAGCGCGCCGACTCCGACCCACCAAGAGAGTCACCGTGACTCTCCGAAGAGAGTCGTATACGTGGCAAGTCAGAACTCTCCGAAAAGAGTCAGGTATACTCTTTTTTTTCTTAGAGTGTAGAACTCCGTTGCCTCGCTGTCCGTGCCGCTTGAGGCGTTCCCACGTTTCCTTGCCGCTGCCGGGCGTAACGGCTGTCCGTCAGGAAGGTCCCTAGAGGCTTCTTCATCCATCCTCACAAGGAGGGAGCGGCAGCTCCCAAAATTTGCAGGAAGACAAAGCGAAAAAATCGACACACAGGTTCAAGCGTTCTATGAAAGAATCACTTCGTCTGTACCAACATTACTGTGTGCCCGCGGTGTGCTGAACATCATTCAGAAGAAAGACACCCACGCAACTGTGTTAAAGTGCCCTAACTCTTATGGCGCTCATGAAGCGTCGTCTAAGGATTGCTCGCGAGTGCGGAACGAGCGCGCGATACTCAAGCGTATGGTGCGTGACAATTCAACGCATAGAGAGGCTGCTGCTACTGTCAGGCGACGTCGGCATCGCCACAGAAAATCATCACGAAACGTCGCATCTGGCGATTTAGACACGGTATCTTCCGTCAAAGCAACTGGCAACTGATCGCCAAGCTTTTCGAAGAGGGATACACCGAAAACGAAGGCAGGGGCAACACTCGCACCTTGTGAAGTGTGGCCTTCACTTCTACGAACACAACCTGATTCAGAATCGCATCGAATCCCACCAATCTCGATGCCCTCACGAACCGCTATTGCAAAGACGACCGAGGATCGCCAAGTCATAACCATGTTACAAACCCTTATGAGTGCAATGCGCATTCTGCTACACTGTAAGAAAAAAAGAGTATGTGTGACCCTTTTCGGAGAGTTTTGACTTGCCACGTATACGACTCTCTTTGAAGAGACACAATGACTCTCTTGGTGGGTTAGAGTCGGCGCGCTCTAGGAGAGTCCCGGGACCCTCTCAGTAAGAGTTCGAGGACTCATTTGCGAAGGATCACAGTACCACTTCTGAGGGACTCATACGACTCTAGCCGGTGACACTCCTACGTGGGTCAAACAACACCCACCGAAGCGTCAAGCGGCTATTTTAAGCTACTCAGTTGACCCTTGATCTAATTTTGCGCGACTACTGCTGGAAATAGTGAACTACTCATTTAAAGCAACTCCAATAATACTTGCCGTTGTGCCCAGCGACTGCAAAAAGAGAATCGTTCAATTTTAACATTATTTTAATGAAACTCGTCAAAACAACCCACCATTTCCAGCACAGTAATACAGAAAGCGCGAAGAGATGGTATGTGATTTCCAATGAAGCAGTTGAGGTATTCCTCATTTAGATGCTTGTATGAGTACAACCAAGCAAAATGTGTGACTGTGATGTCCATAGCGTCATGTCATGCAAAATAAACTACAGATATCGGCATCACGTTTCCATATCTATTCCTTATGATTATGAATCAATAAAAAAGTCGTGACGGCTGGAGGAATCGGACTTGTGACTTGCAATGTTGTCGCTCCTGTACAGCGTGAGCAGCCTGAAACATGGTACCTAATAGAAAAACGTGATATCATGATGAGAAAAACCGGCAGATCCCACGCACTGTGGGAATCGATGTAATGCGAAGCAGCCAAATCATGCTTTACAAAATTTGCATGTCATGTTTTACATGTTAGGACCTGTCATTTATGTTCGTCATACAGTCACGTCGCGCAATACCAAATTTGATGTATATCAAGCTAACGAAACGGCCGCTAGCGCGCCATGAGCGTGGCATGCAAGTCATGTCGCACATGACAAGTCATGATTTCCATATTACCACTGATGATTTATGTTCGTCATACAGTCACGTCACTCAATACCAAATTTGGTGTATATCAGGCTAACGAAACGGCCGCGAGCGCGCCATGAGCGTGGCATGCAAGTCATGTCGCACATGACAAGTCATGATTTTCATATTACCACTGGTCATTTTTGTTCGTCATACAATCACGTCACTCAATACCAAATTTGGTGTATGTCAAGCTAACGAAACTGCCGTGAGCGCGCCATGAGCGTGGCATGCAAGTCATGTCGCACATGACAAGTCATGATTTTCATATTACCACTGGTCATTTTTGTTCGTCATACAGTCACGTCACTCAATACCAAATTTGGTGTATATCAGGCTAACGAAATGGCCGCGAGCGCGCCATGAGCGTGGCATGCAAGCCATGTCGCACATGACAAGTCATGATTTCCATATTACCACTGGTCATTTATGTTCATCATACAGTCACGTCACTGAATACCAATTTTGGTGTATATCAAGCTAACGAAACGGCCGCGAGCGCGCCATGAGCGTGGCATGCAAGTCATGTCGCACATGACAAGTCATGTTTTCCATATTACCACTGGTCATTTATGTTCATCATACAGTCACGTCACTCTATCCCAAATTTGGTGTATATCAAGCTAACCAAACGACCGGGGAGCGCGCCATGAGCGTGGCAGGTAAATCATGCTTTTCATTTATTTATTTATTTAACATACCTCAAAGGCCCCGTACAGAGGGCTTTACATGAGGGTCATGATTTTCATGATATGACCAGCCATTTATGTTCGCAATACGGTCATGTTATGCCATACCAAATTTGGTATAAATCCCATTAACGATACGGCCAGGAGAGCACAAAGTCGTAGGCGGCTAGATAGCTAGATAGATAGATAGCTAGATAGATAGATACGCTCAAAGTCGCCGAAGTTCGTTAAGAAATGCTTCGCATTTAAAAGGAATCGCAGTAAGAGTTTGCGAAACCTACACAATAAGTGATTTACACAGACATAATGAAGGCTCACAACAAATGCCAACAGTCATGAGAAGGAACCATGTTTTTTTTGCCCTTATCGTGTAAAACACAACTTTCAAATAGTTTTTGTAGCATGTAAGTTGGTGACAAAATTACAGCACAAGATGATGTGAGCCTCTTTTAAAACAACAAACGCAATTGGTTTAGGCTCCTTTGCGTAACTGCCACTCACCTCTTTTTCTACATCGTCTTGTCCAACAAAAGGAAATGTAGGGCCGAGTGCCTCGTTGACATAGCGAACACCGCTGTTGATTTTCCCATCACTAGTGATGAAGCGCCAGACCACAGGGACACCTTCGTTTCCCCCTAGTGTGGCTGTCAACTGGAGTGAAGAGGCTGGAGAAGCGATCCGGGATTCTGGGAATAACCAACATACAAGCACACAGACCGATTACTTTTATTTTAACCACCCTTTGTTCAAAACACCGTTAGATGTACACACATCTAACACGAGTGTTTAGTTTTAAATAATTTCGCAACGAAAACAAATTTTCATGTAAAAGAAGGCGGGAACCTCGTTTCGCGATAGGCACTGTTTATGCACGAATGAAAGCCCTCCCTTTCTGAGAAATCGCTTCAAAAAGTGCTTCCAGAATAAGCCCGGCTTTGCGCCGGCATATTGCCACAACCAAGCGCATTCTACGGCAGTCAGGGGCACGCCGTGAGCGGTTACTGACCACGTGTTCTGCAAACGTAACCCATCCTTAAATTCTCCGCGTGTTCTACAAACGCAACCCATCCTTAAATACTCAGTTGTACGAGCGCCCTTAAGACAGCAACGTTGACTTGAGACACGTTGACATGAGACATGGCTTATGCTAGAATTACCGCACACAGCTCCCCCAGTCACGTATATTCACTCTATTCTAATGTAAAGCCGAACGTCATTATATATAGTGCGTCTCTGTACACAGACTTTTTTTTAGATTCGAAGCATCTAATGCTCGGGGCCTTGTCCGTCCCTCCCGCGTGCCCCGTCCGGCGTCCCCCCGTCCCGCGTCCGGCCACTTTCATGAAGTAGGAAAGCACCCACTATGCGAACCAGAACAGTGTAGTACAATAAGGCCGTCAACCACTACCACAGTCACTAGAGTCATGGCCGAGAGCACAGAGGGGCTGCGTAGCAATCGCTAGGCAGGTGGTGTCTGTCGCCCAGGTTGACTCCATTCCTCGATCTTGCTTGCAAGTGCTTGCGGGGGCCTAGTTCATCCCTCCTTCCCGCATCCCGCGTACCACAGCGCATGCTCGTCCCCTCCCTCTCTCTCTTCTCTCCTACACTCACCCCCTCTCTCTCCTCCAGAAATCCTCTACTCTACGGAGCGGCTCCCGCGTTCCACACCCCCACAGCGCATGCGCGTCCCCTCCCCCTCTCCTACGGTCCCCCTCGTTCTCTCCTCTAGGAATTCTCTACGGGAGCGACGCGCACGACAGGTGGTGCGACAGCTGCGTACTTTGCTGGGGGGCGCCACGGTAGTTCCGCGGTGTGAAAATGACGGAGCGCGTGAGCGCTTCATTCTCTCTCCTATGCAGCGCCGCGATGACCGCCCGGGCCACTGCCGCGGAAACGGGGAGCGGCGACGTTTCTCCCGCTCAAGCTAACCGTCTCCCCGCTGCTTCGCATCCTTGATGGTTCCCTTGAGCGGGAGATGGGGAAGTTTTTTTTTGTTTTTCACGTTTCCACGCGTGTAAGCACGCTGCACACCTCGAGTGTCGACGGAAATGTTAATATGACGTTGACTAAAGCGCAACTCAAAACGATATCAAACACTTGCAGCAGTTCAGACACAATGTGCGATCAGAAAGTAATCACCCTTGCAAGTGATTGCATCACTCATTTTATGAGCCATGCGATGATTTATACAACAACGCGCATAGCTTGCTCAACTCGTTAAAGGACTGTTTTAATTGGACATCCTGCAACAGCCCCCGTGGACGCAGGCTAGTGTTTGAAATGGCTGGCAGCCTACTTCCGCAGAGCTGCTGCGGACGCCCAGCTAAATCTGTGTAATTAGTACCTACGAAACCAGTACACTCACCGTTAAGAGCGCACGTTCCCTATTGCAAAACCCAGCGCCGCTGGTACCAGCGTCCAGCGCCATGCCGGATTATGGGCCCAGTATCGCGCTGGATACTGGGACGCTGGAGCGGCTTTTTACTGGGAAGCGCTGGGTACTCCCGCGCACAACGGCTCTACAGCGTTGAAACATCGGTGCCTATATGCCATAAATAAATATATAAGCGAAAGAAGGGACGTAGAACGCAATAACGCAATAAAAAAAAGCCATATAAAAAAAAGGAACGTCCGTGAGAAGGATTCGAACTTGCCACCTCCTGATATCTAGCCGAGTGCTCTACACACTATGCCATGCCCAAACATGTCGAGGTGTTCGTAAAACAACTATTTGACCAACAAACGCACAATTCGGCTTCATGTTTACATGTTGCACAGTCAGGACAGACGCGATCTTCCTTTCCAAATAACAATTGCGCCTTCATTAGACACAAACGAACGGCTGCCGGCACCGAATGACGATATGCCAGTACAGCGGGCGTGCCAGTGTACAGATTTGCATTTCTATCGATACCTATAACTAAAAAAACCGCTCAGCTAAATACAAATACAATGCGCTGAAAAATATGTCAGGTGTGTTATTTCACTAAGGAGTACCAAGTTACCGATTGAAAATTATGTGTTCTTACATATGACTAGCAGAAGTGCCGGCTAGTGCGGCCGGTATAGACGTCAGACTCTGCCCAGGCGGCGCTGCGAAAAACGCCGCCATCAGCGCTCTCATCGCCGCCCTGGCCATAACTGGGTAGTGCAAAGAGAGCCGTCCGCAAGCGAATGTGCGTAGGCCATTATAGAACCCCCCCCTCTTTCGCTCGGGTTGAGGGCTGTTTCCTGAAAATCAAGGACCTGGAAAGCTTCTTCCTTCAACCCACCCTCGCTTCAGAAAAGTAGGAAGCTCATCAAAGTGAACTGCGGCTACAATGCAAAAGATGTTTCAGCTATTTCGGCGTGCTGCAACTCGCAAGCGATCATCGCATGACATCGAGTTCAAGGCACTCCGACGTGTGTTCTGCAACGCCTAAATGCATTAAATTTGGGCATATACATAATGCCAAAGCGATGAAGTACGTACACGAGCAATGTTTCTTACGATCAGTGGTACAAAGCTCGCTTTATCAGGCATGAATAGTCCAGGCGATTTTCACCTTTGCAGTTGCATTCTCCATCCATCTCTCGCTTCCTGTGCGTTGAACTGTTTTATTACGCATCCTCGAATGTACTGTTGACGGTTGTCTTCCGTTTGTATATACTGCAAATGGGGATACGTGCGTGTCCACTTTCTCGGTGTACAACGAAAGGCAAAACCGTGGCCTCCGAGATAGCTCCGGCAATCGCGGAGACCACGGGTGAGAAAAACCTGACGGTGGTCACGGCCAAAATTTTCCGATTTACTTATATGACGCACGTGTTAGCATTTGCTAGTCGGAACTTCGAACCTTCAATGCGTACGTGCGCGATGCTGTGTAATGACGACCAGTTAAGATTATGGGTGGTCGCGGGCGCGATTTTTATGGCGCGCTTCACCAGTCTGCGTTTAACTGCTGCACGGCGCGCACCGCGGTCTGAGGCTCTGCTGAGCTTCATAGTCAAGGTTACCACGGTTCTGCGTCAAGGCTACTCAAAACACTAACATGAGACCCACATTATCACAATTTCTCATGCGACCGGCTGTGGAGAACGCGAGTAATTCGCTTACCCAGCACGTTTGCAACGGCCCGTATCCAGAGCTCTCACCGTTCTGCTTCGTGCAACGGCTTCAGAAATCGGTAAAGCAAGTCCTTTACGTCCGTGGCAATTCACAACGCAACAGTAGCTTCGACTGAAGTCTTTCTTCGTAGCGCGCGGAGCTGTTGTGTCTGCTCTTGTTTTCGCCGTCGTTCTGGCGCGCACTTCATGGCGGTTCGGTTGCGCGTCCGACTAGCGGAGATAAATTCGTAGCTATTTTTCTGAGTGCTCAATGCGCGAACACGCCAAATATTTAGGTTAATTGTTGTTTCCACCTCGCTAGTTGCACCCGGTTGCACAGCAAACTGTGCAAGGGAGCCGGACTTTGCACTACCCAAAACTGCTCCGACTGGTGGCGCTACGTGTCCGCAAAACTCCAGAGTCTGACGTCTATACCTTTCGGTGACAGCTTGTGTGCGTTGCTGAAAGCGCGTCGCATCGATGGTCATCGCTCCTTGTTCGGACACCGTACAGAAGGAAAAATGGTTCATTTAGGTTAACGAATCTCCAGACTGTATTTTAGTCATCCTTACACTTTAGAATTGCGTCTACTTAAAGAGAGAAGCGCCGGTAACAGGTGGATGGACACGGCCGGCACACTAGGCCTTACGCTCGCTGAGAGAGTCACTGGGTAGGACCGATCTCGGCGCAGCGGAGGTTGCGATGGTTGAAGTTTCTGCATTTAAGCTTCGGAACCTCTCTAAGTGTTAACTAAAGTGCTGCTGAAGTAAGTGGAAGGGCAAGCATTGCCAGAGATGCGTTTCCGGTGTGGCGATGTCGAACGACGGCTGTTTTTTCTGGCCTCCGTTTAGTGGGGTTGCGAAGCCAGAGCTCATTGCTTCTCGCCAACTGTGTGGCGATGTAACGATTTGCTGTTTCTGGTATAGGACCGACGCCTCCAGTCTTATAAACACTGCAAAATGGAATCATTTGCAGTGTTTGCATGTATATGTGCCCCGCACATATACCGCAGACTGGTATATGTGCAGGGGCATGCACAAAACGTGCATTCATCGCTGCTACGTGCTCCGCAAGAATTAAGGCCGTTATTGACTCTGCGTGAATAAGAAAAAAAATCATGGTAAAAAGCAAAATAATCAGCGTTGGCTCCTTTGTGTTATTAACGCAATTTTTTTGTACATTCCAAAGGGAAAAATAAAAATGACGGTGATTTCGCATATATCACATAACCTCTGGCGCTTATCATTCTCTTTCTCTGCGAAGCTAGAAGTTGTGAAGATGTTTGGAACCTGTTAGGATAGCATCAATTGGTACCATCGAATCAAATATTCTATATTGTCACCAGGCAGTAGTGGGTTTGTGCCACAAAGCAGTAGAGGGTCTCGGTCTGAGGGAGAACTACGAAGGGTGAAGAGACTAGGCTTGAGCCCGCCATTGTGTCAGTCATTGTCACCGCCTGTAAATATTTGTTAATATACGTTTTCTCGTAACATTATTGGTGGAGGTGCTGGGTAGGCCTGCCTGCGTTTCCTCGGCAAACCAACACGGAACTTCGGAGCGGCCGCTGCCTTCCTTTTCCTGCAATGGCTCAACAGGGGTCGACTGCCCAGCAACAGCAGCAACAGCAGCAGCAGCAGCTGCCCCATGTGGTTCTCCTGCCTCCACGAGACCCCGGAACCTTCTCGGGCACCGACAAAGACAAGGTGAATGTAGAAGATTGGATCGCAATGTACGAGCGCGTCAGTGAATATTATAGGTGGGACCCCACGTTGAAGCTATAGCCAACGTCGTCTTTTACCTGAGGGATACGGCACTTGTCTGGTATGAGACGCATGAGTCCGAGTTGACCAGCTGGGACTTTTGCAAGTCGAAGATCATTGAGTTGTTCAGCAGGCAATTTGGGCGACAGCGAGCCGCAAGAAAAGACCTGGAATCCCGCGTGCAGACGTCGACGGAATCCTACGTTTCCTACATACAGGACGTATTGGGCCTTTGTCGGAAGGCTGACGTGAACATGAGCGAAACTGACAAAATCGCGCATATATTAAAGGGGATCGCTGACGAC